>MNCI01015787.1:31980-45792 GCA_015680685.1 Gnetum montanum | reverse complement strand
ATGATGCTAATATTAAGGTATGGTTTTTTTGGTAAAACAGGTAATGAGTCCACACCGTCCACTCATCCATACAACTCTATGGTCTCCTTTGGCTTGGAACTGTATAGTCCCCTTTTTCTAAGTAAAATTTTAATGAATTGGTGGCTGGGTATTTTTCAAACCAAGGAAAAACTCAAACGATGAAAAGGGTGTGACTTCAAGGGGATTCAATGCATTTGTGCTAGCCATTCTCTTGGGTGCCTGGATGCTTTTTCTTGGGTTTTTCACCATTCTAACATTGTTCAAAAATTAGGAAGTTGAGTGAATAAAAATAATAAGTCTTTGCATGGTGTGGTTCTCACACAAAAAAAAAAGGATGAAAAAAGAGAAAAAAAAGGGAAAAAGTGAGAATTCAAAGCACACCTCTTAGACAAAATAAATGCAAAAAAATAAAAATAAAAATGCATGGGTCTTTGCATGGTGTGGTTCCCATTCAAAAAAAAAAAACAACAATAACATGGGAATTCAAAGCACATCCCTTAGACCAAATAAAAGGGCTACATGAACTAGTTATGGGACTAGAAAGATATGTTACCCATGCCTAAAGGATGCCTCTAACTAAGGCCCTTTTTCATTTCCTACTTCTCCATCTCGCTCTCCTTGGAATGGTGGTGACTCTTTGTGGAAGCATTCTTGTTGCTTTAGGTGGATGGATTGGTCAAGTGTGTTGATGCGAGGTCACTGGATGTGGTTTGTATGAGTCTAGATTTGGGATGAGTTTTGCTTAGTCACATTAACCATGAAATACACAAGGGATTTTACACAACCTTGTTCATGGAATTTCATTCCATTCTCTTCTCTCCATCTTTCTCCCCATTTTCCACCTCAGTGCTGGTTTTATCATTAGTCTATTTTTGAGTTGATGCATTATTTTTATTTGGTGAATTCTTGTGGGTATGTTTTTAACTCTTGCTTCCAAATGACATTCCTAGAGCCTACGGACTCTTTGGTTTGTGGGTTTGTTAGGGCATAAAAGGCATGAGCCTGCTTTGGGGAGGATCCATTGGCATTCATTTTTGGTGCAATTGTTAACTTCTTTCCCTTAAAAATTTTCTACAATTGATCATTTCTTGTTTCATCCCCATCCATGACATCCATGTTATTGGTGTTGCCATTGTTATTTTTTCTCATCTTTTTTGTTTCTCATATTTTTCCATCTTATAGCTATCGAAGGTTCGCTCTTAGTTGTGGGGGCCCTAGCACAAATTTTTTTATTTTCTCCATTTTACTATTCACCTAACCCCTACACCTTGGGTAGTCACCTGTGATAAATCTCTGAACTAGTTTATGCCATAACCACAACTCAACCAATGCACTTCATATCGAGGCAAGGTATCACTTGCATTGTGGTTTATCTATCCTTGCTCATTTGTAACTATGTTGTGTGTGTAGATGGAGATCATACAAATAATGGACTAGGCATGGAGGAAGCACTCAGGATGGATCGGAACTAGAGCATTTACGAAAGGGGAAAGTCTAGTGGCATGGCTATGGATAAACAACGAAAGGCATAATCTTAGCTTTATCAGCAACACGCTTCATTTTCTTTCTCTCTCTTTCTCTACAAGCTGCCAGATAAAGGCTTGTATGTCATTTATGTATGAGTGTTCACCACAATGGTCATGAACACTAATGTTGTAACATGCTTATTGATCTATTCACTGGGCACATTAAGTCTGTCATTCGTTAGTTGTCAATTAGTCAATAATCCCATACCTTCCCAATATTTTGTAAGGAACTCGAGGAAGAGTTTTCATTTAGTTATGGGAGTATGATGAGAATGGTTTCTCTAAAATTAGAGGGGTAGTTTCTCTAAAATTAGAGGGGCAGTTTCTCTAAAATTAGAGTGGTAGTTTTTGTAATTATTAGAGTAGTTGCTCCCAAGCCTATAAATACAGTGCCCAGGCACACAATAAGGGGAGTCAAAAAAGAAGAAGAAGAAAGAAGAAGAATTCAGAAGAGGAAGTCTTTTAGGAGTTAAGTACTGAAACTCTAGCCAAGTGCCCACAGCAAGAGGTCTAAGTGTGGACGGATCTTTATTTGAGCATTGTGTTCTTGAGAACACCTTGTGTACGGCAATAAAGATGAGCTCTTAGATTCATCCTTGCAGCACTTGAGATTTGTTTTCTTACTTATTTCCTTTATTTTATTTTCTTCTACATTTATTTTATTTTATTATTTTATTTATGCACTTTACATTTCTATTATTAGCACACACAATACGATCACTTCGAGCATGCATGTAACACTTGGTAACCCAGTAACGATTAGTGTTTGGTAATCCCAGTAGTGTTGCGCTGGTTCAGGATGTGTACGGCAAGTGAGAATGGATACTGGTGTTAAGATTAGTTTAAAGCCTAGTTAATCAGTAGTTAAGTTAAATTAGTCACTTAGTTATCTCTCTCTCTCCTCCCTTATTAGTAGCAGGACATAAAAACATAAAAGCTATAAAAATCATATGCCTCAAGCTTACTTAACCATACAACCGTGACAATACAAGTAAGTTTGGGAAGACAACGATTGATTAACCTTGAGTGTTCCATTAGGGCGCGTAAGCACTTAGTCCTTGGAATTCGATTAGATCATGTGTGAAATGCTTGTATTTGTATGGTTGAGCGTAGGGGTACCTCGCCGCTCATCAGTATACTTTTATGAGATTTATGACTTTCAAACCACAAGCTACATGCTCTTATGTATGAACATTGTTATTATTTTTTATTATTTTTAACACATTTATTATTCTTATAAACCTAATTGATTAAATGTACATGCTTGGTCAAGAAAATTATCTCTCGGTTAGGAGGTTATAGATTTAATTCCTACCTTTGTTTATGAGTGATTTAGTCTTATGGTGGGACATCCTTATTTACTGGATCACATCTACCATGTTGTGTAGATAGGGGTTGTGTTACCAGTCCCAATGTTCATTTGCTCAAAAAAGATAAAAATGTAGGTGGTTGAATAAATAATAAGTTTTGACTAGTTAACTTCTTGATAGTATACTCCTTGAATATATATATATATATATATTTGTGTGCTCCTAGGTGGCACATATTTTAGCATAGCCTTCTTAGGATTAAATCTAAAATATGGCAGAGTGAGATATAAAACCATTGATATCTATTTTAGTTGAAGTGATAGTTTGATAATGTGTAGGTTATATATTCATAATCTTACTACAATCTTTGAAAATTATATTATTAAAATAGTTTAAGGAATTTAAAAAGAACTTAAATTCTATAGAAAGAATTATGAAATTTCTAAGGTATCACAGATCTAAGATGCTTAGTGGATCTAATTAATTACATTTAGTTATAATTCTTAGAATAGTAGCTATTTAGGAAGATAAAAATCGCATAAAGCTTTTTCCATGCAGTTGAGATAATGTTGTAATGATGGTGGTGGTGATTATTGATGTGGTTCTTGTACATCATAGTGACATTTTCAATGTGATAAATTATGGGTACTTACAAGGCCTATGATATTGTAGTTGTAATATCATAGCATAACCAATGATGTTGTAGATATTATATAGTGGATCCTAGTCATGGCTATAAATACAAGCCTGCTGTCATGTCAAAGGATAAGTTTTTGTAAGTTTTTTATCTAAATTCTCGCAATTTGTTTTTGCAAAATTAGCGTTAGTTGTGAGTGCATGCAATGCAGTTTGAAGTGATTGTATGACATTTTTATTCAAATAAAATGTACCTAGACATGTTTCATTACCGATAATAAAGATTGAGATTATTTCTAATCATAGTAGCATTTCACTGAGATTAGATTTATTTTCAATGTAATTCATTACAATGTCATTTACATTTACTATTTTATTTGTGGTATAGGAATATATATTCCAAGCCCCTTTGTTGATCCCTATAGGTGGAGTAGAAGATGAAGCAATGTGGAAGACATGTTTTAGCTTCAAAGACATAATTCCTACAAGTTTTGATCATTCTTAAAAGATATTTGACAACCTAAAAAGACATCTTCCAAAGCCAAAAGATGTCTTTCAAGTTTTAAAAATGTCTTTGATATGTGAAAATCATTTTTCATCTATGAAAGAAGTTTTTGTTTTGTGAAAGAAGTCTTTCTAGCAAGTGATAGTTTTCATAAATATGCCTTTCATAACTACAAAAATGTCTTATTTGGATAGTAAATCATTTGATGTGATCATTGCAAGTTGGGAAATAGTTGGAAATGGGGAGTTAAGTATGGGGAAAGGTTCCTATAATGTGTGTATTATGTTGGAGTTAAATATTGATCAATTGTTGGATGTTTGTTGAGTTAGAGTGTGTGTGGTTTGGTGATTATGTGGACCTTGGTTGTCGGAAGCCATCCTTTTATGAGAAGGAAAGAGATCCTTGGCATTGATCTTTCCATTGGGAATAATTTTGTGTGATTGTAGAACTTTTTGCTTTATAGTATCATTGAATGTGTGAGTTTTCTATGGGATTATGGTTCCATTGTATTTCTAATCTTTATATAGTTTAATAGAAGAGAGTTGGATTTTTCTTTTTCTAGAAATTTATTTATCTTGCTTAAAATTTAGATTCGTTGTGTTTAAAGAATTAATTGCATTGGAGTTACCCTACTTCAAAATTAGTACCAGAGTGTGGGATTTTAGAAATTGGTTGTGGATTTTTGTGCATGTTTCAAGTTGCATTCCCTTATTAAATTAAGGATTGTAGGTCATTGAAGCCTTATGGGAGTGATTTTCGTTATGTTGAGAAGGAGATTTGAGATTGTTGGATAATCTTACATTTTAATTAAGAGGAGGTGTTGATCTCTTTCTTTGATTAAAAATGTGTTTATTTTTAACATATGGTTCTTAAGAAGAAAAATATTCAAGCCATGAACAAAGATATGGAGAGTATAAAATCAATTTTGTAGTTGATGATCAATAGATTATATGAAATTAGTGGTAAGTTAGATAAAAATGTAGGTTCTAGCTATATTCCATCTATTGGTAATGAAGAGCATACTTATTTTAATGGGGACAAAAAAATTTCCTAAGATGATGAATGAAGAGAAGATGAGGAAGAAGAGCATTCAAGCTATGAGAGTGTTACAACCCATTAGCCTAGGGTTCAAATCCAAACTCTCATGCAAGAAATCCAAGATAACCATCAAGGACATCTTCTTCTTCTCATAGAAAATTGGATGATGAAGATGAAGAAAAACTTTCCAAAGGTTTGAAAAATGTTGCAAGGAATTCTTATGTGGAATTGAAGACTGTTAATGTTATAGATGATACCAATGCCTTTACATATTGGCTGAAGGTACTTGATAAGCATTTTGAGCTTGAGGAGGTACCAAGTCATTTGAGGGTACCAATTGGTGAATTAAGATTAGAAGGAATGGGTTCAACATGATGGGAAAAAATCTTAAAGTTGTGTGAAAAAAATGAACAACCTATTAGGGATTATTCCTTGATGAAGTACAAGTTAAAACAAAAATTTCAACAATCTAGATAGAGGAAAGAGACTATCATGAAGTTCAAATTCCTTAGGTAATAAGAGAAGGATATTATGGAATTTTATATTGAATTTTAGGACCTATTCCATTAAGCTAAAGTTAATTAGGAAGAATATGAACATGCTTTTATCTTTCTTGGAGGTCTTAAGATGGCTTATCAATAGAAGTTGTCATTTTATGAGCCTCAAATCCTTGATGAGACATATGATCTAACATTTAATATAGAGGCGAAACTCAATGGATTTAGAAGTAGGAGCAAACAAGCTTCAAAAGGGAAGGACAAGACATCTAAATTAGAGAAGGGAATCAAATGAAAACCTAGAGATAAAGATGGAAGCCATGACAAGAAGAAGGAGAAGGAAGATGAAAAGGACAAGGCCCATAAGGATCAAAGTAAAGGAGGTAAGGGTTAGGGCAACAACTCACACAAGATTCAATGTTTCAATTGTAGTGAGTTAGACCAAAAGTAATGGAAATGTTCACTTTACAAGGAAGTCAAGGGAAAGGATGTAAAAATACTAGAGAAGAAGAAGTTATCAAGCCAGATTCTTCAAAGAGGTAATCTTAATTCTCCCAAAATTGAGAAAAGTTTTGAATTGAATTTATATGAATTTATAGGAAATGTCAATAGAGAAGATCATCTAGCAAGAAAATCATTATTTAGAATTAGGACTAGATTTTTGACTAGCAGGGAATGGATTTAAATTTTGATTGATGTAGGAGCCTAAGAAAATGTTATTTCCTCTAGGAATATTACTAAATTGGGTTTAGTAACATCCTATAAGCTACATTGGTTTAAAAATATTTCTCAAGAGATGAGAGAGCAATGTGTCTTGAGATTTAAGATTGGGAGTTATTATGATAGGATAACATATGATGTGCTACTTAGTAATTATGTTGATGTAATTCTTAGAAGGCCTTGGAATTTTAATAATGATTCTTAATTTGATAAGGAAAGAAATATTTGAAGTGTAGTAAGAGAAGATGGAATCCATGAGTTAATTCCCATGACTGTTGAATAAGTAAGGTAGCAAACTTCACTCAATGCTTCACTAATACTTGTTGGGGAGAGGGAATATATTAAATAATATGATGAGGTAATTTTTTGGATTTATGATTACATCAAGTATTTCTTCTAACCATGATGTTGTGTAGGTAGAACTTTTAGCAGATGTGCTATGCTTATAGGAGTAATTTTCTAATGTGCTCAAGAGAAAATTAGATGGACTATCACTAATGGAAAATGTTTAGCTTCTAATTACCTTCATCCTTGGTTCTACCATTCAAAATAAGAGGGTATACTAGATGGCACCAAATCAAAGACATGAATGGCTCTGTAAGGGAGTTAATCTCTCCTTATGTAGTTCTAGTAGTGCTTATGCCAAAGAAGGACAATAATGAATGAAGGATGCACATTAATTTGAAGGGTATGTATAAGATAACAATGAGGTACATGATTTCTATTCCAAATATAGATGATATCCTTGATGTTCTTATCAATGTAGAAGTTTTTAGCAAGATAGATATGAAGCATGGCTACAATCAAATTCAGATCAAGCATGGTGATGAATGAATGACCACTTGCCAGATTCTAATGGATTTTTTAGGTGGTTGATGATGCCATTTGGGCTCATAAATGCTCCTACCACATTCATGAGATTGATGCATGATGTCCTTAAAGATTTGGTTGGTAAGTATAACATTATCTTCTTTGATGATATGCATAATTCTAATGAGAAGCATTTAAATCTTTTGAGGAGAGCATGTCTTAAGTTGGAGAAGGTGTAGTTGGTAATCAACATGAAAAAGAGTCATTTCTTCAAAAGAAAGATCACATATGAAACACCACTAATTTTGGGCTTTTGCATTTTTAATAGAAAATTTGTCTAAGTGTCAAAACTTGACAAATTTTTTCTAAGTGTGGGTGTTACGCTTTCTAGCATAGCCAACATAGCACACATTGAGGCCTATATTGTAAGATTTTTCTAAGTGTCAATAGCAGTTGCATGAAAATTTTTCTCAGTGTCTTGCTATGCTCTTAGTTTGCTTGCTACACTCCCTAGCGTAGCTAGCGTAGCACATACTTCCATGGCTAGTTTGCCCAGCTGTCAAGCCAGAAGTGGTTAAGGATTGCTTGGGATGGACGAAATAATTTGGCAAATTTTCTATCTCCTAGGTTGTCATGCTTGCTATGCTCCCCAGTGTATCTAGCATGACACATGTCCTAGTAGCCAGTTCTCCCAAGTACTAGGCTAGAGTTTGTCAGAATTGCTTGGGATGGAAAAAAATAGTTCAACAAATTTTCTATCTCTTGGGTTGCTATGATCCCAAGTGTAGCTAACATATCACAAGTTCTAGTGCCCATTTTTGCCTAAGTGTTGGACAAGAATCTATCAAGCTACCTTGACATGGAAGACACATTTGGCACATTTTCTAACTTCTGATGTTACCTCTCCTACTACACCCTAGAGCATAGCTAGCATACCATGAAGGAAGACTATAGATTTTGTCAAAATTTGGGCAAGTATCCCTACTATGCTCTGCTACACTCCCTAGCGTAGCTAGCATAACTAGTGTGAGCCATTTAAATTTTGCAAATTTTTGCCAAGTGTTGTGTTACACTCTAGAGAGTAGCTAGCTTGACACTAGAGAAAAGTCTTTGACAGCCTCCAAAGGCCTCCAAAATTTGACATCAACCTTTGTCCTAGCTTTGACATTCCACTAGAAACTAGGATTGGCAATTTGCATTTCTTTTGCATCCCCATTGATCCCCAAAGTTGTCCCTATGCTTGACCCTACTTAAAAGAGGGGGAAGATGTAGTCCTAGAGCATAGCCTCCAAGTTGTACTTTTTTGCACTATTTGTAGGTACATTGCAATCTCTCAAACTTTGGCACATGTAGTCTGGGTAGTGTAGTCACAATCCAAAAGTCTCTAGGGACCCATTGCTATTCTTTAGAGCGTAACACTTTGCTACTCTCATGAGAGCATAATATGTCAACGTAACCCCATCTATGCTTATGCCATGTGACACACAATCCGCATTTCATGCTAAACTTAGTCCTATAAATACCTTGATGTTTAGCACTCTAGGGGTTGGCAAATCAAAAGAGCATTGGGAATTTTAGCTATCTGAGCATCCCTAACACTCTTGCACTTGAGCATTTGAGCTTTGCACCTTGGCGCCTCCCAAAACATAGCTCACCATTGCATTGCACTCATAGAACATGATAATAGCCAACCTAGTAGGTTTAGTCTCTACTATAGCCACTAGCTCTACATCCTGGGCATCCCAGAGACTATGACTACACCACTATGCCACCACTATGCTTGCTTGACATCGTGTACCATTCTTACCTCTTGTCTAGCAATAGTTATGCTTCCCATTTTTGGGGCAGTGCATTTTTTCATTCTTAAGCTCTGTTTCATTTCTTTTCCAATCATTTTTCCTTAATATTAAGCATAACTCTTGCACTTTTCTACTATTAGACACATATTTGTAATCTCATGTCATTGTTTTCAGGCTAGGACACCCTACTACACTCTGGCTTAGCTAGTCCCAGTGTTCGCGCGTAACACAATATAAACCCTTCTCACATACAATCATCCTAACACCACATAAGTCCCTATCTTATTGACCAAACCATTTAGGGCACCTTTTTTCCATTTCCTAGCATGACCCTCACATGGATTTAGAGTTAGGCTATACACCCACTGATCTCTCAATGTTCTAGCCACCAACGTTTTTAGACATCACAACATACTTGGAACATATCATTTTCAAAAATTAAATTTGGATGAAGGTTACCAAGGTGAATTCTATTAGAGATTGATCAAATCCTAGAAATGTTAGGGAGGTAAGATCATTCCTTGGTTAAGTAGGTTTTTACAATAGGTTCATAAAAAATTTTAGTGGTATATCATGGTCTATGTTTGCTTTGATAAAGGAGAATGATGATTTCAAGTAGGATGATGAAGCCTAAAGGAGCTTTGAATTATTTAAGGCAAAAATATCAAATGAACTAGTGCTTATAATACCAAATTTCTAGAATTTGTTTTAAGTGGAGGTGAATGCAAGTGGACTTGCCATTAGAGAGATGCTTTCTCAAGAAGGAAGACCAATTTTTTTCTTTGTAGAAAAATTAAATGAGTCAAGGTAGAAATACAATGTATATGAGAAAGAATTATCTGTTATTCTTCAAGCAATAAAGCACTAGGAACATTATTTATTATCTAAGGAGTTTACCTTAATGACTAACCACAAAGTACTTGAAACACCACAAAATTTTGTATGTTATTGCCAATTTCCATCATGTAGGTTTCACCCCATGAAACCCAAGGTAAAACTTCATTGTAAATGTAAATATTGTAATCCATGAGGGGCAATCTCACATATTTCATACTTTTGGGGCTAAAAAGTGGCTCATAAGTGGTCAAGGCCTCATTCTCCAAGTGAAAAAAGTTACCTAGTGTCTATATTTGGGCTCGGGGGTAGGGGNGGGGTGGTGGTGTTGGGGGGCTTGTAAATCTCACCTACCTTCAACATGTAGGAGTGGGGGATTTTCCTTTAACTTGAAAAATTTTTCCGCCTACTGTAGAAATCACATGTCCCCAGTGTGGAAGCCACAAGAACAAAATTTTATCACTCCATGCACTCCAACATTAACCAACTACTCCAGCAAGGATGGCAGAAGGTTTAGCATGGAGGATCTATCTTCACCATAGAAGGTGTGCTCCCAGTACTATTTATAGTAAATAGAATGACCATAAGGGGAAGGCACTTACTATATCTAGTAACCTTCCAAATTTGGACATCCATCTTACCTACACAAGGTAGAAATTTGTAGAAATTTGGTAGCCATTATGTAGCCAAATCATAGCCATTTTGTAGTTGCATTCATGGCCTAAGACCTATAAAAACTAGCCTCAACCCCATTTATAGGTTCCACATTTTGGAAATCATATACTATTTGCATTGGTATACAATTTTTACCTAGTTGAGTAATTTATTCATAGTTCTACACTTGGGACATTCTCAAGCACTCAAGAGTTTTTACAAGTTTCCATACTTGTATTCTCTTGAACCAAGTGTGGAAATCCTATGACCTTGTGACCTTGTAACCCCCTTTGGGATTTGTGAATTTTCAAGCTCCACATTGCACTCTTGAGATTTCCAACTTCCAGCGTAGAGCACTTGGGCAACCTATTTTCTTCACACTTCTCAATCTCCATCATAGGCAACATTGCAAATCTATAGTAGCAACACTAGAGGTTTGATAGCATTAAGAGTGGTAGAATATTTGGCTTGTGGAGTTGACTACATCGACTTCAAGGGACCTTGAACCCCTATTCAAGTGAACCCCCCTTGCTGCCCACTCTGGCACCATTTGTACACATTTCTCTAAGTCATTCTTTATTTTGTCTCAATAAAGTTTTAATTTTTGGGTTGTGTGTAAAATATATATATTTATTTTATATGCAGTGTTTAGATTTTTTATGAGTTTTAGCATTCTATTTTTATTAACCCATTTTGCATTTTGTAAGTCCTTAGTTGATCTGTAGGACTAGCTAGGGTGTCCCAAATCTCATTTTTTCTAGAGGCCATAGGGATTCGTGGATTGAGGACTACTGCATTAGATCCATCAGTTTTTCCAGTGATTGATTTTCTTGGTCACAATAGTTTTCTTGGTGCTAGAAGGAGGGCCTCTACCCTATTTCTACATCCAACCTTGTGACCATCATTGCCAATGTTGCTTATCATTATAGAATTTGTACTTTGTTGCTTCAAAACCTTTGAATTTTTTGCATCAAAAAATGTTGTAACCCATCCCCCCTACAACCAAAGCTCGAAATGGAAGTTGTAGATGTTTGGGTTTTCAAGATTTTCATAGCAATTGTTATGAATTTCAAGGCCAATGTTAGCATCCCACCAAAACCTTCAAAAGGTAAATGTTGCCCCTTCTCCCTTGTGACCAAAACTATAGTGTGGAAGTTGCAGGTGGTTGAGTGGTGACTTTTCACAATAGTTGCTATGAATTTTCTAGCCCCAAAGCCATCATTAAAACCTTCCCCCTTTTCCTTTTTGCTTCCAATTTAAATTTTCGTAGTTTCTAATGTTGGTGGTGCAACCCTTCTAGAAATTATCAGACTTCCAGAGGCTAGCTTTGCCCTCATTTTTTCAAGCTAAGAAAATTGGCAACTTGCTAAAACCAAGTTTTAGTGGAAAAACCCAAACTTTCCACTTTAATTTTTAGCCTTCCCCTCATTAATTTTGAGTTAGAAGATGTGAGATTCCCATAATCTCACCCCCCTTATTTTCCCCTTTGCCATACCCTACATAGAGGTAGTTGGGAGGCCAGCATGGATGAGGCTTAATACCAAATTTTCTAGCTTTCCATCTTTGGTAAAGGGGTAAACCCCCTTAGCCCCCAATTACAAATTTTAGTAAGTTCTTCATTTTTAGCTAGTTTTTCTTCCTTTGATCATTTTTTAATTCCACTTGTTGGGATCCATTTCTATTATTGTTGTTTATAACCTATTTTAAGCCATTTGTTACATATATAATTTTTAGATTTTCCCCCTTGTCAACATTGGGTTAGAATGTGTGAGATTGCCATTATCTCATCCCCCTTCTTTCCCCCCTATCATACTTAGTGTAGAGGTAGTTGGGAGGCCAACGTGGGTGAGGCTGTTAGCTTTTCATTTGTGGTAAAGAGGTAAATACCCCTTACCTCCACTTACTAATTATAGTAAGTATTTCGTTTTTAGTTAGTTTTACTTTCTTTTAAACATTTTTGAATTCTATTCACTAGAATTCACTTTTTCTTTACCATTTATAACCTATTTCAAGCCATTTTTGACAAAATAGACATGTCTTTTCAATAATCCATCAAATTTTCCTTCACCCTTGATGGGACACGATATTGCGTATGCGATATCGTATCTATCGGGATCTCGCATCCCCCGCGATATCACGTACGTGATATTGTAGTCTGCCGCAATGTCTATAAATAAGAAGCGGCTCTCCCTTGTTTATCATCCTAGTTTAGATTGTAGCTAAACTCTAGCAGTTTGATCCCTCTAGAGATCGATTATTCTCTCGTGTCTACCCGTAGTGTGGTGAATGTAATTGTACGACATTCTTTATTCTAGTGTGATGTACTTGGACATGCACATGATCAAAAATAAAGATCAAGATTGTTTCATCATTGCAACATTTACTTTGTTTATTTGTTTATTTAATTGTTATTTACTACTTTCCTAATTAGTTCCTCTCACCCTTGTCTCCTAGTAATGCAGAATGAGTATGACTTGATTACAAGCATTTAAGTGTGACTACTTGGTAACCCAGTGGCATACCTAGGATCCGCGCTTGGTAATCCCAGTGGTAGTCTTGCATGAAGTTCAAGATGTGTATGGATAATAAAGGAATGGCTGCTCATCACACTTAGGCTAGATTAGATTCTCTTACCCTTTTTCTCCTAGGTTAGTGTAGTTAATATTATTTTCCATTGCCTTCAGGAGTAGCATTAGATTAGGACACATCATACACCTCACTCTAGACTAAACCATATGTGACAAACATAATACTAGTCCAGGTGGGAAGATAGCGAACTACGACCTAAGGTTAACGATCTAGGTGCTAGAACTAGTCCATCTGTGGAGTTTGACTAGATCACATGTGCAAACGCTCGTATTCGTATGGTTGAGTGTAGGGGTATCTCGCCACTCATCATAGGCACCGTTGCTAGGGACGGTGCTAGTTATCTAGATTAGTTATATCATACAAGGTCGCTATAAAGAACTTAATGATACATCTTTCAATAATAATAATAATAATAATAATAATTATTAAAATTCACACATAAATTCACACACAACTTTGCAACAATGCCTCTCCTACAAGATTACAATAATGCCACACCTAGTGAGGAAATTCATTGGAGAACCGATGAATTAGATGATAATGAAGATTGGAGTATGCAATCTGAGGTGGGGGTTTCCTATAAATAGAAATGAAGGTAACGTCATCCCAACACATGAAGACATAACTTACTTGATGACAATGAACCCCCACTAGGCACTACAAGCCTAACACAAATACAAGAGGCTGTTCGAATCTCCCGTAAGCATCGTAAAGAGAGCTGTCTACCCAGGCTCGATTTAAATAACTTTCCTACATTTTTAGGAGGCTATGACTTAGATTCGCATCAACATTTAGAAGCCTTATATGATGCCTGCACATAAAATAACATTGATAATGGTTGGAAAAAACTTAAGCTCTTTCCCATGATACTCG
>MNCI01015787.1:0-31906 GCA_015680685.1 Gnetum montanum | reverse complement strand
AAGCTCTTCCCTATGATACTCGTTGACCAAGAAAAAGTATGGTATAGATCGTTAAAAGCAAATTCAATACGACNCCTTGAGGAAACAAATCCAAGGATGGAAACAAGCACAAAATGAACCCTTAGACATANAACCTTGAGGAAACAAATCCAAGGATGGAAACAAGCACAAAATGAACCCTTGGACATAGCCTTAGGAAGATATTATGCACTATTAAACAACTGTCCAGGCCATGGGTTTTCGGAGGAAAGGCTAATGTACCATATTATTGATGGGCTATGTAATGAAACAAGAGAGACCTTAGGAGTATATGCCCAAGGTCAACTATATGAACTACAAACCCATCAAGTCCAAGAGCTTATTAAGCGGGTAGCAAAAGAAGAAGGAGAATTGGCTAGATGGGAGAGTGTTGAAAAACATCAATAGGACCAAAATTTCAACTTAACAAAGGTCCATGATCATACAAAGGAGAAATCAACCAATCTCAAGATGGGAACATCATCTTTGCCAACACAACAATCATTAGAAGAAGTCGAGGCAAAGATTAATAAGATGTTGGAATGGATGCATCAAAAGTGTGGAGAATTTATCAACGCCATTGGAGATAGATTTTTAACAACCCAAGAAGTAGGGAAAAACATTAGACATTTGGAAAAAAAGAATGAAGGGAATAAGTGCTCAACTGCTAATCATACATATGAATGCAACATATGCCTGTACGATCACCCCAAGGGCCAATGCCCAATATTGTTACATTTACAGGAGCATTGGGGAAATACGCTACATCCAGAGTTCGTACAGTGATACTGTGTTCGATCACAGTGGCAAAAATCCCAGTCATGGGGGAAACCATCCTTACACTGGAGGCACCCTTCATATTATCCGAATCCAAATGCTTATCAAGTTCAACATCTTGTTTCTCCAACTGGGCCAATGCACTTTATCTCATCAAAATACCATTCTTGTCAATACTATCAACCCATGCCTCCAACACAACCACCACCTTGTGCACCTTATACCCCTACTAACTTTCAACATTCTCATCCTTTCCCTCCTTCCATAGTGCCACCAACTATTCCTAAGGTACTTGCACCACCGCAACAACCTCTGAACGCTACTTGTGCTCCTATTTCCAAGAGCGGTGAGAAACCTCAGTAACATCAAAAGCGCCCCTTCTTCAAACATGACCATAAGAAGGGACAACATAATTCAGAGGCCACTACATCTTCCAACTTAGCACAAGTCCCACACTATGGTGCACCCTTACCTTCGAACCCAATGCCTCATGTTACTTCAACAGGGCCACCAACTTACACTCCAACAACTATATGGCCCAATTAACACAACTATGGGAGGCATCATCCTAGTAGTCCTTGCATACGATCTAATGGTCCCAAACATCATAGTGGGTCAACTCGTTATCTAGGAACTACATTGTATAAATTGCCCCACTATGCTTCCTATAATCAAGTGTGTGAACCCTGAGGGGATAAGTATGACTGGGCCTCAATATTTCCAACATGCAAGGATCCTCATCTTCCATTTATTAATCCTTGCCATACTCAACTGCTTAGTTATGGGGGATACCCCCCATTCTAAATAACAGGCAAGATTAATAAATATTTTTTATTTTCTTTAATTTTTCAAATTTTTGTTTTCCAGTTCTTCATTTTTTTAACTTTTTGTTTTATCTTTTTATCTTTTTGTGTTTTTGTGTTTTTATGTTTTTATAAGTAATCTCATCTACGAATAGAACACTCATGTGGATCATTGGTTGAGGTGTGTTCTATGTTATTAAGTCATGAGTGATCAATTATTTGGAACAGTGAGCCCATGTCACCCACTCATCCACTCTACAAATAAGAGGGTTTGTTCAAGGGTACGGTGATATTCTTGACATTTTTTAAAACTTAAAATTAATTTTTTGTTCATTGTACCCAGAATGAAGAAGGATGGACCAAGAGGAAATGATTAGGGTGTGACATCAAGGGGACTTGTGGATTCTCTTTGGTGACGTCTGTGAGAGTTATCATGCAACGTGGTTGTACTAATATCCTTGTAGATCTAATGAAAAATGGGAGTAAGAGTAATCAAAAGGGCACTTAAAATTCAAAGGCTATTCTAGGGGGTCCCATTGGAAAGACATGCACCCATGCCTGAAGGTTTTCGGCTTCTTTGGATTCAGTAAAGTTTAAAAGAAAGAAAAAAAAAGGAGAGAGAAGAAAAAGAAAACAAAGTGCCACAAAACAAAAATCACTCCTCCCTTGAATAAAACACCAAGTGATCATATGCCTTGTTGTTATGGTACTCTCATAGTTTTTTATCATGGGATGAAACAATGCAATGTTACTGGTTGGAGGAATGGACTTGGTCCTGATCTTGGAATGATGGATTAATGACATGTTAATCATGCTTTTCACACAGGATTGACTATGCCCTAGGTCAGTTACCTCATGTCCCAATCTCTACGATCCCTTCTATACTTCATCTCATCTCACTGTTCATGTAATTGTAGCTCGTGTCCCATGTAACATAGAATTTTCATCTCATTCCAGTGATAATTACATATGTGTGTTTTGTGGAGTTAGTGCGGATTGCATTTAACCCTTCTAGTGCCCACAGACACTTTAAGTGTGGTTACACAAGGGCATTATAGGTTGAAACCTGCTTTGGGGAGGACCCACTTGTGTAATTTTTTGCAATCTTCACTTAGGACATAGCTTACACACATAATTTCTTACCCTTAGCTTAATTTTTCAATTGATTTTCTTTCCCTACTATTATCCCTCTAACTTTCAACGTTTCGTTGTACCATTACATACCCTTTTTCTTACCACCCAAAGTTTTATTGATAAACTTCACATCATTATCATTAATGGTGCCTTTTGAATTAATGAATTATCCTAGAAAATTTTGATTATAGCCAATGTCCTTAATTTTCAACATTAATTTCAAGAAAATTCTTTAAAAAATTGGTATTTCCTTGGTGTCTCATCTTACTTGGGATGGGATATCGCATACGCGATATCACGTCCCACACGATATCATGTATGTGATGTATCATACGTGATATCGCGTCCTTTTTACCTATAAATAAGTTCCCCCGCCACAACACTTAGCATCATTTTTCCATTCAGACGGGGGGAGTTGTTGAAATTTTTCTCTACAACTTACGACTGCGTGACCCTTTCTTTTCTACTCATATCTCGCTCGATGGTACTTCAATTTTAGTTCCGTTTGAACCTACTTGAAGCTGGAGTGTTCAGCTTAGTAGTGGGGGAGAGACACTTGCCGAAAAGTGCCTAATTTTTTTTGAAATTTATCATCGCCCAATGGACATTAATTAGGGTAATTAACTTAACACTTAGAATAATTGTGCCTAAAAATCATATGACCCTTAGGTATATCGGGAAACTAAAATGGCAAACACCTAAGTCATAGGACTCATTATTATAAACTTTCGGGCATGATCACACGTAATAACATAAGATCTTTAACTAAGGCAAGTAGTAAGGTATAAATTAACTTAAAAAAAAACCTTACTAACACTTGACCCGTGTGATTGCAGATGGCCCCGAAACATGCACAGTAGGAGGGTCCTATTCAAGGTGGAAAGAAACGATCTCAGAGAGGTGGAAGACAAGGCCCTGTTGAACAACATGCAGAATAGGAGGAGCACTCATTTAGCATCCATCAAGACGAACCTCCTACTGGATGATCCGGGTAGGCAGAAGGAGGAGCTGCTGCAGTGCTTGAACCAGGACAACAACTCACATTGCCCTTGAAATGTGTTCAGGCCATCCACGAGATGTCCACATTCGCTGGGGTGATTGTGGAGTTAAACTTCAAATCCTTTGCAGAATTTGCTCTTGAGGCTATTAGGGATCACCTTAAGGGGTCTCCCTTATGGCCTATCCTCTTTGAAAGTAGTGCATAGTACCTAGGAGAGACATACCAGTTTTGGCACAATAAGGAGCAAGGCACCACTGTTAACATTTGTGGTGTGACAGTTGACTTCTCTACACAGGCCATTTTGGAAGTGTTAAATATTTTGAATACAAGACCCAAGGTTGCTCAGTTATCCACCCGTTCAGACCTTGATGTGCGAAAAGATTGGTTGGAGAAGGCTTATGGCAGAGATAAAGCTTTTGGTGAGTTGATGAGGAAAGAGAGAGTTTATTTCAAAATTGGGACATATCACCTCTTTCCCACAAAAGGCTTAAAAAGAATATCCATGTATGTGGCTAGAGAATGTGCACTATTGATGGGAAAGGTTAACACTAACCTACCCCATCTATATTTGATGGAGATCCTGAGGTGGTTTGAAGAACGGAAGACAGGGAAGATGTCGTTGCTGTTCCCCTGTCTTATTAGAAAGCTGTGCCAACATGTGGGTATTCGGGGATACACAAATGACATCCTCCAAAAAGCTCAAACTGCTTCATATGTTGAATTGCTGAAAGCACCAGCTTCAAGGAAAAGCACTAGCGAATCGTTGATACCCGAAGAAGAAGAAGAATAGATGACTGGACCACCTGCAACTAAACTTGCAGGAACCAGTCAACCTCTAGCCATGGGTCCCAACCAACAACAAGAAGTAGGGCTTAGCAAAGGCTAGGATCAGCTACCACTGCCGCAAGACTATAGACTGTCGATGAGCCATCTTAGGGCCATTGCTGAGACGATCAGTTGGGGAAGTCGTGATGATGCAAATTTCTTCCACGTCATTGATGATGCCAATTAGCCTATAGTTTCATTGGATCGCATAAGGAAAAAACTATCCATTGAAATAGAAGGAGGGAAAAGTAGATGGTCACAACAGATCTCAAGAAACATGACATCTTTCTAGGTGCAGTTAGAGACTGGTGAAGGGGCCACTGTGGTGGTCATGCAACACTAGAATGCCATGGGGGCTAGAGAAGTGGTCACTGACCACATCAAAGAATCCTTCAATGTACTTGTTGTGCCATCGGTAGATCTCTCAGGAGCACGAGATGCTCAAACTCTAGCTGGAACCTTAATGACTCTTGCGGAACATGAGGATGTACTTGACAAATTGCTTCAAATAGGACAAGTAATGACGTCCCTATTTGACATCCCTCAGGATGTCATAGCAACTCAATCAGACCTCATTTTCACAAAGGGAAAGCTGGTCATATCCAAAGTAAGGGCTGAGCATGCTAAAGCTAAAGTGCACAAACTACAATAGTAGCTCATAGCCTTGCAAGTAGCATAGCAGGACCCTCTACAATTTTTTCCCGTAGACTAGTTGGATAACTTTAGAATAGAGAAACTAACCAAATTGATCGCAGAGAATAAAAGGATGGCAAAATAAAAGGAGAAGGTTGTTTGGGATGCCTCCGTAGCAGAAGCACAAACCCATGTGCATCTTAAGGTACTCAAGGCCTTAGAAGAAGAGAACAAGTAGTTGGTTGCAGATAACCTTCTGTTGACCTCTGTAGAGAAGCAAAAGAATGTTCTCGATGAACAATTTCATCAGGTACAAGAATAATTCATTCGGGTCAACTAAGATGTAAGCCGTTTAGCTAGAGAAAATTGAACCCTCTCAATGGAGGAGGTATGTGCTATTCAACAAAAATTAGCAATTGAGATAAGAGCATGGCAGAATGAGGCTAAACGACATTAGAAGCTGAAGGATCACTTTCAGGATTAGGTGGGGATGTACAAAAAAATCCTAGAAAAGGAGATCCATATTGCCAAGGCTCAAATCAACACTATCAGTGCTCAACACATTGATTGGAGGGCCATATTGGACAGCTATGCCTTCGTTCACCAAGTGAAAGTTAAAAACTGAGACCTACAGATTCAGGACTTGACAGAATACATGGAGTTGGCAAACCTCAGATATTCCAACCATGCCATGTTAATAGTAGGATGCTTGAGATCAGAGCTCGAGTAGTAGGTAGCTTCCACCGATATCAAATATGAAGTAGAATTTGTAGAATGCAAGAAGCTGGTTGAAAAATTGGATGTTGCAAATTCTAAACTCGAGGTGGTAAAAGCTAGCTACCAAGGAAAAAAATATGTTGCAACCAACTTGGCTTGACCACTAATAAATCTTCACGTATACAAAGATAAAGCTAGAGCCTATGAGGAGGAACGATAGGTGTTCGTGGTGTGGTATGTCAAAGACAACCAGATGTTCCCACAACTACCCTGTTCGTGGGAGGTGCTGACTTCATCAAACATTGGAACACTAGCATGGACAACACAAGACCCTCAGATTGAAGAGGAGATGCTCTAGGCCATACTTCAATGCCATCAAGCTTCAAATCCTGGAGCACATGACAAAGGGAAAGCACCCATGGAGGAGTCACTACCACAAGGAACTACATGAGTTTCTAATTTTTGTAGTTGTAGCATTTTTTCTGTATTGTGTCTTTCCACACTGCGACATCATTTCATTTGTTTTTCCCATTTAATAATCCCATACCTATCCATTGTGTAATCACTGTAACTCGAGGATGAGTTTTTATTCAGTCATGGGGGTATGATGGGACACGATATTGCATGGGCCACGATATCGCATCCCTCGCGATATCGCATACGCGATATCGCGTCTTCCCCTGCGATATCGCATACGCAATATCACAGTTTGTCATAATGTCTATAAATAAGAAGCAGCTCTCCCTTTTTTATCATCCTAGTTTAGATTGTAGCTAAACTATGGTAGTTTGATCCCTCAAGAGATAGATTATTTTCCCATGTCTGCCCGTAGTGTGGTGAATGTAATTGTATGACATTATTTATTCTAGTGTGACATACTTGGACATGCACATGACCAGAAATAAAGATCAAGATTACTTCATCATTGTAGCATTTAATTTGTTTATTTTTTTATTTAATTGTTATTTACTGCTTTCCTAATTAGTTCCTCTCATCCTTGTCTCCTAGTAACGTTGAATGAGTACGACTTGATTATGAGCATTTAAGTGTGACTACTTGGTAACCCAGTGGTGTACCTAGGATCTATGCTTGGTAATCCTAGTGGTAGTTGTGCACAAAGTTCAAGATGTGTACAGATAATTAAGGAATGGCTGCTCATCGCACTTAGGCTAGATTAGATTCTCTTACCCTTTCTCTCCTAGCTTAGTGTAGTTAATATTTTTTTCCATTGCCTTCAGGAGTAGCATTATATTAGGACACATCATACACCTCACGCTGGACTAAATCATATGTGACAAACATAATACTAGTCCAGGTGGGAAGACAACGAACTATGACCTAAGGTTAAAGATCTAGGTGCCACAACTAGTCCGTCTGCGGAGTTCGACTAGATCGCACGTGAAAATGCTCGTATTCGTATGGTTGAGTGTAGGGGTATCTTGCCACTCATCAACCCTCACTAGTGAATGTCCTAACCAATAAGGCATAAGGGTCTATGATCCCAAGGACCTTGCTATCATGAAGTGTAGGTGATCTTTGAGGGTCAAAGGGGAAAGTCCTGATGTTACCTCCATAAATGAAGACCATTATTACTACATTTGGACCATAATGCAAGCTAGCCTCATGATCCCATGTGTGGAATCAAAGAAAAAAAAGGAAGTTGCAAACCACACAACCAACAGTGCCATCATAGTGCCTGGATTAAGTCTTCTAGATGATTTAGGACCTAATGAAGGAGTTGAAGAGGCTTAAAGCCTCTACCTCACAAACTGTCAAGATTATGGACTTCTACTAGGATGATCCTATTAGTCCTATGGTCCCACCCTTGATACTTCCTACTAGTGTCTCTGTTCCCCAATTTAGCAAGTATTATAGAGAAGGTGATCCTAATGCTCACCTTATTACCTTTCAATCTCAAAAACTTACTCTGACAGCCATGGCCTCATACCATCATGAGGATTTTTCCTATGTCTTTGACTAGGAATGTACTTGATTGGTACTATGCATTACCTAGGGATCCATATCCTCTCTAGAGGACTTGATTGCCCAGTATGTCAACCACTTCAAATATAACTTAAATCCTAACACAATGCTTGACCAACACATGAAGGTCAATTAGGAACCCCTAGAACCCATGTAGAAGTTCATCTAGTGGTGGAATGAATTGCCGAAGGAAATATTAGAGCCCATATCCAAAGCCCACTTGTTGGTCATATTTAAGAAAGTAGTTAATGACTTCATCATGTCCAAGCTCTACTACCTTAACCTGTGGTTTTCTTAGCCAAGAATTTTCTCAAACTAAGAATATAGAGGATGCTATGGAGGCCAATCATAATCTAGCCTACATAGCATATACAAATCAATATACACAGAGAGATAAAGAGAAAAATGAAAAAAAAAAACAATATGATTGTAGTAGTGGTGGCCTAAGAAATAAAGATAATAAACTAGGGGCCAAAGGACAACCAACCCAAGGCCCTCACTAATGACTACAATAACTAACCATCAACCTCTGGAGCTACTACATTGACAACAACCAGATCTAATTTTTAAAGGAGGGATAGGTCTAAGTACACTACATTACCTCTAAATCCATTCGAGTTGTTAGACCAACTTTTGAAAAGTGGGTGTATTCAATACAAATAGATGCCTGAAGCTTCCTGAAAGAAGCATTATAGGCTCTGTGAAATAGCTAAAGATCCCACTAGAGCAATGAACGATTATCCACAACTTCCTAGGTACTTCTAGTTAGATTGCTTTTACCATTATTACTAGCTGCCCAATGATGACACAAACTTTTGCCTTGCACTGGGAGATGACCTATAGAGGATGATATACAAGAAGGAGCTAGTCTTAAGTACTTCCAACCTAGTTCAACCACAAAATCAATTAATGCAGGTCTACAAGGACCCATTGAATGCTAATGACAACCCAACCCCTACATTTTTTTAGCATTTAACATTGATGATAATTAGATACCCTTAAGAGAACCATTTATGATTTGAGTACCCCCTTGCAATGAAGGGGCTTCTTTAGCTTCCATCAACTCAAGATTCCCCTTTGTCATAAGAGTAGTATCACAAATAAATCTAAGAAAATATTTTGTCATTAAGGTGCCCTAGCTTAAAACAACCCAAACAACAATAACCTAAACATTTGCACAATGACCTCTTGTGATGGTTAATACTACTACCTCTTCCTTACAACCAATGATTGCCAGCCAAAAGGCTTCAACTAAGCAAAGAAATAGGCATAAGCAAAAGCCCAACAAAAAGGGTGATAATTAGACAGAGGTGTGAAAGAAAGTGGGTCCATTGAAGCTCACTCCCATTTTGGCTATACCTATGACCTCCTTTTCCTAACCTACTTCAACCAATAGACCATAGGAGGATACCAAGGCTTATAACTAGAAAGACAAGAAAAAGCCCCAAAAAACACAACCTAAAGCTGAAGTTCACATTTTGGGGCTCATGGAGGAATTAAAGCACAACTGGGGCAACATGCCCATGGCTAATGATAGAAACTTCCTTAGTGTGATACATCAAGTTAGGTAGTCCCTCAAGTAGAAGAATACAATTTTAAGCTTGTATGACTTGATCATGAATTTCACTACACGTCATGAAGCATTGGTCAAAATGTTGACTTCCATCCCTGTTAGTGAGGACATCCCCACTAATGAGGACCATCCATGTAGTGAGGGTTCCTTCCTTGCCAAGGAAGGAGAATTCAACACCCCTATTATTTTGTGATAGCAAAATTAAGGTTAATTCCTAGAATGATGAAGTAACTAGGAATCCTCTATTCATAACCATACGTGTAGGGAAATTTAATGTGCATTAGGTGCATGTTGATGACGGAGCCATAACAAACATCATCTAATGCACCATTGTTGAATGCTTGGGCTTAACTGAGAAAATACAACATACATTAATAGTTATCCATAAGTATTTTAATGGATCAAGGGTTGCCATCAAAGGATCCATCTCCTTAAACTTTGTCATAGAGAGTAATTTCCCATAGCCACAAATTTCTTGGTGGAGGAAGAAACACCAAGGTTCAACCTTATCATGGGAAGACCTTGGTTGGCTTAATTATGAGTTGTATTCTCACCCATTCACCTCCCTTAAGAGGGAGGTAAAATCATCATGCATGGTGATAATGTAGTTCCCCTAGCTATCAACAATGTGAACATAAAGTAGAGGTTTGAAGTGGAGCTTAAAGAAGAAGCTCCCAACCATGAAATTCAACAATCCAAGAGAGAGCAAAAATACAAGAAAGCCAACAATAATAATAATAAGTAACAAGATACATTATGGGATGAACTCCCTTTTAGCATCGTCAATGAAGGGGATGGTGAATATAAGCTTGTGTAGAGTAGACCTTATTCATTCCCTAAACTTACAAAGATTAGGAAGAATCTGCACAAGTGAAGTTCACCTTAACCTTTTTCATCCCATGCTCCTATAACTAGATGCATTGATGGCCACATGGCCTAACCCTTCTTTCTTAATTTGTTATACCATTTTATGCACTTTGTTTTACTCTTTATGCATATAGCCTAAGTTTCTACTTTCATTTACCTATTTATTTCAATATTTACTTTTACTCATGTTAAAAACATAAAAATGCCAAGAAAATATAGGTTTCTCTTTAACAATGGTCCACTATGGCCTTAAACTGAAAAAATCATAGTCCACTAAGACTTTGAATTGGCATCATAGTCTGCTAAGACTTTAAACTGGCAATATGGCCTACCATGGCCTTAAACTGACAACACAATATAACCAGTGCCTATGATGGCTTAAAACTAGTGAACATGTTCTCTATTACTATACTTCTTTTTATTTAGCCTATTGTTGCATTGATTAGATGCTTAATTTTATAGCCAAAAACTTCAACATAGCCATTCACAACATCTATAACATTTACAACGTTGATGAGTCTCGATATTGGACCCACGATATCAGATCCTTGATATTGGATATGCAATATTGGGGCCGACCAAGCAACATTAGATACATAATGTCAAAACCTGTATCGTTGCCTATAAATAAGATATAGGGGCACTTGGTTTGGAATTAGTTTTCTTAGTCCCTTAGCTAAATTCTTGCAGTTTTCCCTTTCAAGAGTTAGAATTATTTCTGAGTGTCTGTAGTAAGAGTCATAAAGTGAATGAATCTTCACTCGAGCATTGTGTACCTAAGCACACCTTGTGTCGAGAAATAAAGATGAACTTTGTGATAAACCTTGCAACATTTAGAATAGCTTATTTATTACATTTAATGTTATTTATAGTTATTTAACACTTTCATTAGTTAATTGATGTTTTTTTTATTGATTTGTTAATTTTCAACAAGTAAGCGCACTCAGTATGACCACTTCGAGCATACGTGAAACACTTGGTAACCTAGTAACGACTAGTGTTTGGTAATCCCAGTAGTGTTACACTAGTTCAGGATGTGTACGAAGAGTGGGAATAGATGTTAGTGTTAGGGCTAGTTAGAGAACAGTTAATTAGTTAAATCAAATTAGTTATTAAATTATCTCATTTCTCTATTTTAAGCAACCAAGATATAAAACATAAAAATCATAAAAATCACATGCCTCAAGTTTACTTAACCATACAATCATGCCTTATAAGTAAGCTTGGGAAGATAAAAATTGCATAACCCATCCTTATTTTGTGAAGGCACATAAGCACTTAGTCCTTGGAGTTTGACCAGATCACATGTGAACACTTGTATTCATATGGTTGGGTGTAGGGGTACCTTGCCACTCATCATTGATGCTATTACCAAGGACTTTGTTGTTTGTGCACTAATTAGAACTTAGGAATCTTCCCATTGTTGGAATGAACCTTTAGGGTTAGTGACCCTACAATCATAAAAAAAAGAATATTGCACATTGAATAATCAATCATGTCTCCTTTTTATGAGAGTGCTTCATCGCCTAGGTCTAACACAATGAATAATTAGAGGTGTAATATACATGATGATCTGCTAGTGCCCCAATAGTTTTGCTTGGTATACACTCATCCCGATGAGTATGTACTAGACTTTACCTTTATCCTCCACCAGGATGAACAACTACATTCGCATGATTTAGAAAGTAACATAATATTACCTCTCGATTGCTCAATTCCAAGCATGATTTTTTGTGCTCTCACACGAATTGGTATGCATCACTTACAATCAGAGTACGTTGTGCATGAACAAGATTCAAGAGATTATTAACTTATGGAGGCACAACACCAAAGGGACCTACAAAAAGAGAGATGTTACAAATCCATGAAGGGGAAGTGGTCTCAAGATGTCCTGTATGTCCTAAGTGAAAATGAGGGTAGTGAACTTACCTCAAGAGGTTTCCCACAAAATGACATTCCTCTCATTGACTTCAGTCAAGGGGTTGTGTATCAGAATCTTCACTCAAGTATTCATAACCTAGATTCTAGTACTGATGGACACAAAGGATCTAAAAAAGGAACATGAACGCATGACAAAGATGGACATTCTGATCGTAACTGTGACCAAGGCTGTGACCATCGAAGAGAAGGTAGTAGGCACCATCATGGTGTCAATACTTCTTCCTTTTCACCTTCATCATCTCCTTCCCCCTCTCCTTTAGGAAATGAATGTAGTTACAAAGGGAAAGACGTCGAGGACAATGATAAGAGAAATAGGGTTTAG
The DNA here is from genome assembly GCA_015680685.1 of Gnetum montanum. Classification (NCBI taxonomy): domain Eukaryota; kingdom Viridiplantae; phylum Streptophyta; class Gnetopsida; order Gnetales; family Gnetaceae; genus Gnetum; species Gnetum montanum. The sequence goes on along the minus strand of MNCI01015787.1, from coordinate 19,313 downwards.
AGAAAAAATAGTCAAGAAAAGGGACAAGGGCATTCCAAAGAGACACATCATGAAAGAAGGGAGAGTAGGGAACAACATAGGCATCATAGACACCATGGATAGTACAATCATGATGAACCCCTACTCACCACCTGAAGTATGTTAGATATAACTAAGGTCATTAGGGTGCCAACAAGGCACTAGAAAGATAGTAGGATCAAAAGACTAGACATGAATAATATCCCATGATTTGAAGGGGGATACAATACTAATCCTCAAAACCATCTACAAGAATTTCACGACGCTTGTGCCTTACAAAACATAGAAAACAAGTGCCAAAAACTCAAGTTATTTCCATGGACACTGATCAAGGAAGCAAAAAACTGGTACTAGTCCTTAGAACTGAAATCCATTCATCGATGGAGTAGCATGTTTGAGCTATCCAATAATAAGTATCAAACATACTCCTAAATTTCCAACCTACGTAAGCAAATCCAAGGATGGAAACAAGGAGGACACAAACCTTTGGATGCTACCATGGGTTGATATTATGCATTATTACATCGTTGCCTTAGCCATGGTTACTCATAGAGGGAACAGCTATGCCATCTTGTAGTTGAGCTTAGGTACGAAGCATGAAGAACCCTTGGGACTTATGCCCAAGGAAGGCTATATGATCTTAGAACCCATCAAATACAAAGATTGTTGGAGCAAGTTGCCAAGGAGGAAGGAGAGTTAAAGAAAATATAGAGTGTGGAAGAATACAATAGAGATCCTTCCCTCTAAAAGAGTGAAGTTAGATTTTGTGAAGATGAAGAAGAGTCACCACTCGAAGAGATGGTGAGTAGAAAGACTTTACCTATTCAAAAATTTGCATAAGAAGAATTGGCAAAGGTAGATCAAATGTGGAACTCTCTATATGATAAATTTCAAACCATTCTAAAAATAGTAGAGGAGTCTAGATAGCAAACTAGTGACTAAGAGAGAAGGAAAAATAAAGAAGCTGAGTATGCATGTAACTAGGGTAAGGGCAAAGTTGCTGTCATTGAAGAAGTTGTGGATTCAAACACAGAAAATGATGGTGGATGTGAGATATGCCAATATGACCATCCTAAATGATGTTGCCCAGTAGTGTCACATCTGTAAGAGTTTGAAGTATATGCACTAAATCCATGATTAAACATATGGCAAACACCCTGAAGGTTACCTTATCCTCAAGGTAATCCAAGGCAGTTCCACCAACCCTTGGCATATTATCTAAGTGGAGCTCCACCACAATCAACTAAATAGTATCAATAGTGGAAACACCCACAATCATGGGGAATACCACTACCACATCAACAGTACCCTTACTGTCAACCTGACCCATATGGGTACTATGTTTAGCAGCCGATCTCTCCACCTGACTCCACTAGTCACGTCACTCCTTAGCCTCACTACCAGATCCATGAGTACTATAGAACTCCTTCTTCTAGGGGTGATGTTCCATAAATGTACTATCTTTCTCATCTAATTACATCTCTTCCACCCTTAGCTCCTTTACCACATGCTCCAATTATGCAGGGTGAGCTCCCTACATAGCTATAGCAATGTAATGCTACAAGGGCTGTCAATCCTCAACCTACTATTGGCTTAGAAAACCACACATAGAAGAGAATTTTCTTTAGAACCAATAGTCCAACCAAGTCCTTACAACCACAAGTGGCTAATTGTTCAAAGGCCTCACCATCATTCGAATCTTTAGAGTTTCCTTTGAACCAAAAATCGCATCCCACACACACGGTCATGTTAACTCATGCCACCACCGATTGGATTAAAGTTGGTCATCTTCCTAGGAAATTATTTGATCCTAGAAGTCCTCTTATTTATTTATAGATCATTTTAAATGAGCCTTGCAAAGCTCTTTTGGATTCAGGTTTTGGTGTTAACTTAATCTCTCAAGAAATGTATAAAGCTTGGAACTTGCCCCCACTAGAAAAGAGTAATATTTATTTAGAGTTGGCCAACCAATCTATCACTGTCGCATTAGGACTAGCAGAGGACATTGTCTCCACTATTTGTGGGTGGTCATATCCAACTGATTTCCTAGTGATTTAAGTTAACAAATGTAAGGGAGACTTCCCAATCATTATGGGAAGAGCATGGCTAAGCACAATTGATGTGTGCCTAGGAATACATGATATTTTCCTAGAAATATCAAAAGAAAATACATTTGGAAAGATCAAGAAGAAGAAAGTTCCATGCATTGCATATAGTGACATAGGGTGCAATTTCGTGTAGAAGGCCTAGTTTGTACGATGCTTAACATTGCCTACATGTAACTAGTGTGCACAAGTGACTAACATACAAAGATGCATGTATGCAGTAGCCACAAGATAGGAAGACACCTAGTGGCTAATAGTTGACCAAGAGAGCAACTCAAGTCTATGCATGGAACCAACTGAGAGCTTAACTTGTGCTTATATAGATACTATAGATACATTAGAGAAAGTCAATCGTCAACTTCCAAGTACTGACATAAAAAATATCAATTGGGAAAAGTTGAAAATCCCTGATGAGTTTAAGGAACAACCCCTTAAATTAAAATTTTTTTTGACCGGTATGGAGTATACATTTCTCAAGAATGAAAAATCAGTAATCATCAATGCTAAGCTCACTCCTAAATGAAAAAAAAAACTGCTAAAAATGGTAAACAATTGGTCGAAAGCCTTTGCTTAGTCATATCCTAAATTAATCATAATAGATCCTAGGACATGTCAACATAGAATTTACATTGACCCCTCCATGAAGCCTCGAAGACAAATGCAAACGTGATTGAACCTAAAGCTTAAGTAAGTGGTTAAAGAAGAAATTGAATAACTTCTAAAAGCTAGGTTCATCTACCCCATTGTTGACAGTGAATGGGTTAGCCCATTAGTAATTTTGCCTAAAAAGAAAGGTGAATGGAAGGTGTGTATATACTTTAGGCTACTGAACATGGAAACATTTAAAGGCTATTTTCCATTGCTATTCATGGACCAAGTCTTAGATACCATTGTAGGGTATTGTTATTATAGTTTTTTGGATGGTTACAGTGGGTATAATGAAATTTAAATAGCACTAGAAGACCAAGCCAAGAATACATTCACAAGTCCTTGGGGGACCTTTGCATATAAAAAAATGCCATTCAGCTTGTGCAATGCCCTAGCAACATTTCAATGTTTGGTTCTAAGTATATTTCAGCAGCAAATAGGAAATGGTATGGAGGTTTTCATGGATGATTTCTCCACCTATAGAGTAGACTTTGAATAAGCATTGGAATGATTAGAGAAAGTACTAAAATGATGTGTTGAAATCAATTTAAGGCTTCATTGGCAAAAAAGCCATTTAATGGTCCAAGAAGGCATTGTATTAGGGCATAATATTTCACAAACAGGGATGGAGGTAGATCCTAAAAAGATTAAAGTCATCCAAGGAATCGCTTATCAACCTGAAGCTATAAAAGATGTCTGGTCATTCTTTGGACATACTAGCTATTATAGATGCTTCATTGAGAACTTTTCAAAGATTGCAAAACCATTGGTATATTTATGAAGAAAGACGTACTCTTTGAATGGACTAGGGAATGTGAGCTAGCTTTCCAAACCTTGAAATAGAAGCTTATAGAAACACCCATTCTATAAGCTCCTGACTAGTCCAGACTATTCCATATAATGACTGACGCATCCAATTTTTCTTTAGAAGCCATACTTCCATAGTTAGATGACCAAAAACGTCCCTATTACATTCACTATGCAAGTCGAAGTATTTTTTGTGCACAACTCAACTACATCACAATAGAAAAAGAGTTAATGAATTTGGTGTTTGCTCTAGAAAAATTTAGGCACTATGTATTAGGCTATAAGATATTTTTATATATGAATCATAGTGTAATATGGTTCCTAATGAATAAACTAATGGTGAGCCCTCACATCATACGATGGCTTGTGATCTTATAAGAGTTCGATCTTACGATGATCGATTGTAAAGGCACCGAGAATGTTGTTGGTGATCATTTATCTCGGTTACAATGGAACAACAAAGAGGATGAATATCCAATTTCTAACCATTTCCCTGATGAACTCCTCTTTGCAGGTGTAATAAATAAATAAATAATTAACTATAGATACAAATTGGTATAGTAGAATTCTTACCTATCTTCTCACACAAGAGATACCATAAGGGCTAGACATTAAAAAGAATCAACAATTTCTTCACTGAGCCAAATATTTCATGGAAATCAATGGACATCTTTATAATGTATGTTTTGATGGCTTGGTCCAAAGGTGTGTTCCTGATGTAGGTCAATTGCAAGTTGTCCAAGATGCTCATGAGGGCCCTTGTGGGGGTTATTACGCTAGGAGATGAACAACCATTAAAATATTGCTTGTAGGATATTATTGGCCTACATTGTTTTGGGTTGCTCATCATTTCATCCAATCTTGTGATCACTTCCAATGTGATGGGGGAATGACTGCTAGAATGGAAGGTCCACAACAATGGATTCAACCTTTAGAACCCTTTGACATATGGGGTATTAACTTTATGGGGCCTATTGCACCAATGTCTAATGGAAAAACCTACATTTTTGTTGTTGTTGACTATTTTACAAAGTGGGTAGAAGCAGTTGATGTTATAGACAATACATCATCTATTGTTGCATGATTTGTTCAACAACAAATTGTAAATAGGTTTGGCATGCCTCATGCACTTATTTCTGACAATGGTACACATTTTATAGGTGTGACTTTTCGAAAGTTGATGCAACGCTTAGGAGTTGAGCATAAGCTGACTACACCATATCCTCCTTAAGCGAATGGTCAAGCTGAAGTCACCAATAGGGAGATCAAAAAAATATTGACATGAACCATTAGCAAATATGGGCAAGACTAGAGCACAAAATTGAATGATGCTCTTTGGGCATACTGCTCCACATGGAAACTTTGTATAGGCTGCTCTCCCTATGAGTTGGTGTACAGTAAACTTCCAACACTTCCTATCCAAGCTGAGCTTCATACACTATCTACAGTGTGTGACCTTAACCTTGACCTCAATCTAGCATAAAAAGAATAGTTATTGAACCTTAACTTGCTATATGAAAATCGATTAGTTACCCTGTCATCCAATGAACTGCATAATGCCTTTAACAAACAATGACATGACTGAAGGATTAGGAAAGTCAAATACCAACTAGGAGATAAGGTTCTGTATTGGAATCCCACACATGTGCCACAATGAACTAAATTCCAAACACTATGGGAAGGACCTTATATCATTCATGAAGCTTTTCCTTCAAGGGCCATGATGATCTATAAACTTGAAATCCTAAATAGGAAATTATTGGTCAACATCCAGCAAACCAAACCTTTCTATGAACATAAAATAGCCACTACTAACACTACCTCTATTAATGGACAACCTTGCTCATTATTTTGGATCTCCTCCTTCCAAGTTAGTCATGGGGGAGATAGCCACCAATGCTAACCATTCTAAGCACTCAGTTTCCTTTGTCTTTTTTTGTTTTATAGATTTTTCATCTTTACTTGTTTTTTTATACCATCGTTAACATTTTTACTATTTCTTTCTTTGTTACATTTTTGTTTGAATTATTTTCACCCATCACATAATAAGTGCTCATGATGGTGGGTTGGACTATAATGGTGTTGATTGCTAATGTTTGGTTTTTACTTTTGAATTTTAATGTTAATGATAAGATATGGTTTCTTTTGATAAAATAGGTAATGAGTCCATGTCATCCATTTATCCATTCAACTTTATGGTCTCCCTTTGTTTTGGAAATTTACTGTCCCTTTTTCTAAGTAAACTTATTAATGAATTGGTGGCTTAGTATTCTTCAAATTGAGGAAAGATTAAAATAGATGAAAAAGGGTGTGACCTCAAGGGGATTTGACACATTTTTTTGGCTATTCTCTTGGGTACTTGGATGTTTTTCATAAAGTCTTCTACCATTCTGATATTGACTAATATATCAAGAAGTTGTCCGAATCAAATAAGTCTTTGCATGGTGTTGTTATCACAAAAAAAAAAAAAAAAAAAAAACAAGAAAAAAAAACACTGGTGGGAGTTCAAAGCACACCCCTTAGACATAATAAAGAAACATGGGCTACAAGCACTAGTTACGACACTGGAAAGACATGTTACCCATGCTTGAAGGTTCCCTCTAACTAAGGCCCTTTCTCACTTCCTGCTTCTTTATTCTTCTCTTGTTGGAATGGTGGTTCCTTTGTAGAAGCATTTTTGTTACTTCTGGAGGATGGGTTGGTCAAGTGTGTTGATGCTAGGTCACTGGATGTGGTTAGTTTGAATTTGGATTTGGAAAGAATTTTATTAAGTGACCTTAACCACATACTATACAAGGGACTTTACACAACCTTAATTTTGGGATACCATTCAATTTTCTCCTCTCTTTTCGTATTTCTTTTCATATTCCATGTCATTGCCAGTTTTATGATTAGGCTATATCTTGGTTGACACATTGTTATTCTTTGGTAAATTCTTGTGGGTTAGTTCTTAACCATTATTTGCATATGTCATTCCTAGAGCCTACGGACTCTTTGGTTTGTGGGTTTGTTAGGGCATAAAGGACATAAGCTTGCTTTGGGGAGGATCCATTGACATTTCTTTATGATGCAATTGTTAAGTTCTTTCCCTTAAACATTTCCTACAATCAACCATTTCCCATTTCACCCCATCCATGCCATGCATTTTTGTTTTATTGGCTTTACCATTCTTCTTACTCTAATCTTCCTTGTTCTTCATTTTCTGTCCTATTGCTATCGGAGGTTCGCTCTTAGTCATGGGGGCCCTATCACAAGTTTTTCCATTCTATTACTTATCTCACCCCTACACCTTTGGTAGTTATCCATTATAAAGCTCTAACCAAGTATTGGCCATACCCACAACCTAGACAAGGTGCTTCATATCGAGGCAAGGTATCAACTGGATTATGTCTTATCTATCCTTGCTAATTTGTGATTGTATTATGTGTGAAAATGGTGATTACATGAACAATGGACTGGGAGGGAGCACTTAGGATGGACTGGAGCTAGAGCAGTTATGTAAGGAACACGCTTCATCATATGGCCATGGATGAACAACGATGTGCACAATTTTGACATTGGCAACAACGCAGCTCATTTTCTTTCCTCTCTCTATTTGTTTTCAAGCTATTGAATGAGGATCTAGATGTCATCTATGTATAGTTTTCACCACAATGGGTATGAACACCAATGCTATAATATGTTTGTAGATCCGTTCATCGGGCACTTTGAGTTTGTCGTTCCATGTCATAGTTAGTTGTCGTTTAGTCAATAATTTCATACATTTTCAATATTTTGTAAGGAGCTCAAGGATGATTTTTCATTCAGTTGTGGGGGCATAATGAGTGCTAATATTGGATCCCCAATATTGGGTATGCAATATCGGGGCCGACCAAGTGACATCGGATACATGATGTTAGAACCTATCTTGTTCCCTATAAATAAGAGATAGGGGTACTAGTTTAGAATTAGTTTTCTTAGTCCCTTCGCCAAACTCTTATAGTTTTCCATTTCTAGAGTTAGAATTATTTTTGAGTGTCCATAGTAGAATTCATAAAGTGAATAGATCTTTATTCAAGCATTGTGTACCTAAGCACACCTTGTGTTCAGAAATAAAGATGAACTTTATGATAAACCTTGCAACATGCAAAATAGTTTATTTATTACATTTAATGTTATTTACATTTATTTAATGCTTTCATTAGTTAATTGATGTTTTTTTATTGATTTGTTAATTTTTAACAAGTAAGCACACTTAGTACGACCACTTTGAGCATATGTCGAACACTTGGTAACCTAGTAATGACTAGTGTTTGGTAATCCTAGTAGTGTTACACTAGTTCAAGATGTGTACGGAGAGTGGGAATGGATGCTGGTGCTAGGGCTAGTTAGAGAATAGTTAATTAGTTAAATCAAATTAGTTATTAAATTATCCCATTTCTCTATTTTAAGCAACTAGAATATAAAACATAAAAACCATAAAAATCACATACCTCAAGTTTACTTAACCATACAATCATGCCTTACAAGTAATCTTGGGAAGACAATGATTGCATAACCCATCCTTATTCTATGAAGGTGCATAAGTACTTAGTCCTTGGAGTTTGATCGGATCACGCGTGAATGCTCATATTCATATGGTTGTGCATAGGGGTAACTCATCGCTCATCAAACATTTGCTATAAGAATAATATAGACAGAAAAAAATAAAACAAAAATTTTAGATTTAAATTTAAAGTATCCATAACATACATAGCCATGACCACACTATGTGACAAAAATTTCAAAAAATGATTATAATATAGTCTTAGCTAACATTAATCATCAACATGAAAATAAAAGTAATATAGCTAACAAGATGAAAATGAATAGATGGAGGATGCTAAGGGGCATCCAGAGGAGGAAGTAGCGAATCATCTCCACCCTCACCATTGGGGCCACCAATGTCTCGTGATGCTTGAAATACAATAACACATAGCCAATTAGTGACCAATAGCCAAAATCATAACTCATAACAAAAATTAAAACATAAAATACATCAAACCTATGGGGAGGCTAGCTCCATAACTTTCAAGGATAGATGTGGAAGGCCTTTCTCCAGACAATGGAGGATTTGATCCTTTTTCATGTTGACCTAGTCAACATGCCCAAGATTAATGTTAGAAAGGATGCATATCCTATCTATCGTAGCCCAAGTAGGAGGCTCCCAGGTAATAGTAGTAATAGAGATCTCACTTGTAGTAGTGGTAATCTAAGTAGTAGGGGATTGCTCCATAGTGAGAGTACTCTAAAAAAGATGATAAACATTCTCTGCTTGGATCTCTTGGATGAAGAGTTCTATTTTGTGCCATTCAACCAACTCCTCCTTGAGCTACTTAATGTAGGCCCCATGATCTACCTTGTACTATTGCTTGTGGGCCTTTTATTTCTTACCCCACTCTAGGGCCTAAGCACAATGACCTTTCTAGTCCTTAACCTTCTAGGAGATGAAGTTTATTTGCATACATTATTTTGCCATCTCTCGTAAGACCACTACTCTATTTGAATAACATGCTAGTAGTGGGTCCATGTGATCTCCCTAGTTCACAACTCCCTTAAGTTAGCCACTTAGGTCTTCACAAAGGCCTTGCTGTCTCAGAGATCTCTAACAGTTTCCTCCTACCATGGAGTCTTCTTTCTTAATTCCACAACTTCCTCTCATTGGGATTCATTAGACCTCTCTAGCTCCCATTAAAGTTTTACATAAGACATTGCTAGATCAAAAGCAGTCTTGTACAGCTTCAAGTGTACACTAGATACATTGAAGGGAAGCTTAGGCAAGGAGTTAATCTCCATGTGTCTATTAGGGTTCCACTCCACAAAAGGAACTACACAAGCATGAAATACAACCATAAACATAATGTACAACCTAAGATGACCATAACACAAGCATAACCTATAACATAGCCAAAAAACTGAAGGATATAAAACAAATTCCTTACCTATCTTAGGTGCAACTTGTTGCAATCGGTTGATGATGTCCTTAGCCATCCCTTGCATGAACTCCACTTTTTCTAGGATTGCCATCCATGGTTTCACACAAAACTTAAGAATAGGGGCTTACATTGGTGGCTCAAGAACTTCTATAATTATAACAATCATCAAAAGGTTAGGATGAAAACAAAAATTAAATAATAAGATATAATGAAAACATTAAAGCATGGATATACTTGGTTCCTCCTTCTCTTCCTTTGGCATGATGATGGGGGATGAACCTGGCACTGCCTCAACAAAAAAGACATCTAGATCATTTATATATACATTGACAAATCATTCAACCTTAGGTTGCTTTAGGAGTGCATTTCTACATGCCTTTGTTCTTCCTCTACGGTAGCTCAAGCTATCATAACCTAGCACTTGTCTACAACCATAGCACATAGAAAATTGATTAACATATGAAATTGTAACATAGACATAAAATTTAAAACATAAAATATCAAAACTTAAACAAATCATACCTATGACTGCATGCTACAATGGCCTAAGCTTGAACTTAAGCTTCTTTGGGGTAGGTTGGTATGATGCTAGCGGTGCTTCTTCCATGGGCCTCTTGAGTTTTTCTCTAGCTACTTCTTTAGCCTTCCTATGTCATTGTTTGGCCTCTAGGATGCTCACTGGGAATGTGAAAGGCTCCTCATCATCTATTCTCTTAGGGGACCCACACTATGTAACATTAAGATCCTTAGTGGTAATGAACAATGTATCATCCATCCCCTCTGGTGGGTTCTGGGCCTATACTATTGGATAAATGTACTTTATCCAAGGCTTAGAAAGTTGGCTTAGGTCTTGGAAAAACCATTATCCATTCCTATACAACACCAGAAACTTTGTAAACCTCTTTAAATAACACACAAAAAATGCAAAGTACATGTGGATTATTGTAGAGGTGTTCGTATGGAGTCTAAGGATCTCCTCCTAAAGCCCAATAGCCAAAGTAGCTACCCAGTTGAACCTGAGCCATCCATCATGACCTTCTTGAAGGTTAACCCCTGCATAATGTTAATTACCTTCTTTAGTGTTAATAGTTTAGGAAATGCACATGACCTGAACAAGGGATAGGATTCCTTTGCATCAGGGTTTGTGGAGCCATCCATGGAAATTTTGGAGTGGCCCATGTTGGCATCAAGCCACTCCAAAACTTTATCATGATGGCATGATTCCTTCACTATTCTTGTTGGAACCTTTGCCCCATTAGTAGGAACATCAAACAAGTTGCAAAAGAAGCCATCATCCATATCCATGTAAACCTTCACACCTTGGATGATGATGCTACAATGACCAGCCTTCTCATTGAAGGAGTCAATGACATGCAACATCTCTACAATAGGGATGGAAGGGATAGGTGCCATAAATACATGAAGCAGGCCTTCACACTGGATGTTTGCTTGAATGTATCTAGGCACCTATTTCCTTAGCCACTCCTATGTTGGTATCACCTCACCAAACTTTAGGATGATGGTGTCCTCATGATGTGCCTCTAAAAGTGATATGGTGACATTAGTAGAGGTGGAAGGTCTTGCAAAGTAGCATCCAAGGTTTAGCATCAACACAAGTAAGCTTAATAACTAGTTAAAGCAATAGAACAACTAGAGTTTTTATAACCTTAAAAAATTAGAAGCTATAATCTTTATGTTTACCTTTCCTCTTCTTCTTTGTGATTTAAGTGGAGGTCCCAGCTACAAGGGTTTAATCCATAGAGATATTGGAATTTTCCCACTAGCTGTGGATCATCCTGTTAGCCTTGCACTTATTGTATACAAGGTTGAACCTTGTAGCATAGGCATCGAAGTCCCCTCTTAGCTATTGATATGCAAGAGTTCTAATCTGAGGGCCATTCGTGAATTCATCTAGGGTAGTTTGAACCACTACCAAGATTTGATCATTAATGATCAAGCCTTGATGATTGACCTTGTACTTGCAAGAAGTTCATAAGACTAATGAAGTTTGGAAAGGTAGTTTAGCTAGTAAAGTTAAAAAAACATGAAAACACTATATCAACCATGCTTAACCTTATAGATGATACATGGTGCCAGGTGAGTTTTGGAACAATGTATGGGTTCTATGTACCACCATTAGAGTATTGTCAACATTGTACTGACTATACTTTGGCATCATTTAGATCTCCTTAAGGTAATGTGGGTTGATGATGTCTATTGACCCCCTTGATGTCCTAGGGGGTGGATTGTCAATAATAAAATTGGTAATCAAGCTGGATTCCTAAGGCAACATGGTCTTCACTATAGTCCCAACCACACTCATAGACAAGTGTGACCATAGCATCACACTAAAGTTCTACAAGATATAGGCAAGGAATTCCCTTGCCCCAGGATGTAACCATAATGAAGCCTTTCCCAAAAGAATGTCAGGAGTGGAGTGTTGGCCATGGGATGGCCAATGTAACATAAAATGCCCACCAACTCCACAATGATGAGGATGACCTTTAAGTAAACCTTCCATGGGCATAACAAAAATATTATGATCAATTGAAATTTCTTAACAAATTTGGAAAAAACATTCTAGTCAGAGGTGAAATTAGCCTTTGTAAAAAGCTCTAAGGTGTTTACCTAAGTTAGCTTAAGAAATTCCATAAAAAAGCATTATTACAACCTTTCATAGCATTACATTATGAGCAATTGGAATTACTTAACAAATTTGAAGAAAACATCCTAGTCAAAGGTGAAATTAGCCTCTATAAAAAGCTCTAAGGTGTCTATCTAAGAAGGTCCACAAATGCATTATTACAACACTCTATAGCCTTTTACTTCATGGCCCAAAATGTTATAGGCAAAATTTAATAGCCAAAATTAAGCCTTAGTTTAAACCATGCATGAACTTAGAAAAAAAGTATTAAAACTTAGAAAAAGCATATAGCCATAGTAAAATTTTTTCTAAAAATGGTAAAGCCTTTACTTTTCTTAAAAACAAATTTAAAACATAAGTTTTACATGAGTTTTATCAGAAAAACTACACCAATCAATCACATTCATCCAAAAATTAACCTTATTTGCATAGTTTAACAAAAAATTTATCAAAAATTTGGTTGGGCTCCAATTATGGTGATTCCACCATGAAAGAAATCTTGAAATCATAAACCTTATAGCCATGACCATTTCAACCAAAGATACTTAACCTTTGTTACATGGAACATAAAAAAATTAGCAAAAAAAATAAAAATAAAATAAAATAAAAACCCATAGTCATCACCATGAATCCCCTTTCACGTAGGGTTGGGAAAAAATTCATCAAAAATTCATTTAAGCTCCAAATAGAGTGATTCCACATCATTCAAAAGCTTAAATCAAGCCCAATAGACCCATGCTTAATGAAAATTTAAAACCATTACGTTTGTGTAGAAAAAATTCACCAACTTGGACAAGACTTTGAAAATTCCACAAACCTCCTTTTGACATAGGCTTAGCAAAAAATTCATTTTAAATACAATTAGAGTGATTCCACCTTAGTTGGAAAGCTAACGTCAAGACCCACCCAATCATAGCTGAAAAATAGACAAAACCCTTGCTATTTGCTTAGAAACAATTCGTGAACTTACATGAAATTTTAAAAATGGCATAAAAAAACTTAACTACATGACCTTAGGAAAATAGGCATAACTCCATCATTATTAATCCAAATTGAATGAGACAATAGCCATTGGAAAGCTTAAACATAAGGCTACAAGCCAATAACATTTGATTTTGAAATAATGAGCCATTTTTTTAAGAAAAAATATAGAACATTGCTTTCTTTTTTCATGAAAAAAGCTAAAATTCTTAAAGCCCAAATTAACATAGCCTTAAAATAATAGCTAAAATAGCAAAAATTATTATTACCCATTAAAAAACACAACAAAATAATGGTGTAGGATGTTGTTGAAATTTAAATTTGATGAATCTTTTGACCTAGATCTGAGAAAAATGGACATATCCCCAAGTTTTGGGAAAAAAGCATGGAAACAACAAGCCTAATTTCAAAAATTGTTCCTACTAAAGCCAAAATAATGAAATGACCATAGATCCACATTTAAAAAGCCAAAATAAGAGGAGATATTTTGCTAAAATTTTATTTTATCTCCACTATCAATGTAGATATGGAAAATAAGGCCACACATGTGGCAACAAAAACAAAAGAAAAGCAATAAAAATAGTTAGAAACCAAAGAAAAAATGGATAGTTTTACCTACCTCAGAGTAGCAATATATGAGGCTTGGATTGAAATGGGCCTAGGTATCCCTGATAGATCCCTCACTCATTCATCCATCTTTAGAATGCTTAGATTCTGGCTTTTCCCTCCACATTGTTTTGGTGTCATGATAGGCTTAATGCCAGGAGTAGTTTGAAATTGAGAGGAATAGGAAGTCTACATTGTGTGTAGGAAGAAATGGATGCTTCCACACTAGGGATAGGTTGCTTCTACTACAAAAATATCTACCATAGCTCTCCTCCAATGCATAGTTTTCAAGAATGACAATTGTGATTGAAAGCTTGTGAAATTTGACATTAAAACATATCTAAACCTAAACATCCACCTCTAAACCCTAGTTGCCGATTTAGTACACCATAAATCCAAGTGCACTGAAGTGCAAGGGGGGAAAAGTCTCTTCCATGCTAAGATTGGTGGAGAACAACTTCACTTTTCAAAATTTTAAATTTTTGGATTGTGAGCCCCATCATACACCCTCACTCTTGCTTAAAATTTGCATTAACATTGAGTTTTGAGCATTTTTTGTACTTAGAAAAAATAACCAAGCCTTAATTCCCATACATCATACCCAACAAGGATACATGCCTTTGACTCCATAAAATTGTTAAAACATAGTTGCTTACCATTTTTAGTAACTTGAACCTACCTATTTTTCAACCCCAGGCTTCCAAAAGGGATGGAACATGGGAAAATAGGTAATTTAGGTTTTCATGTTGGGGAAACAATGCCTAGCATGGAAGAAGAGGGGTAAAACCCATTCTTACCCCTTAATAATCATCTAGCCTAAATTTAATCCCCAAAGTGGGCCCACATAACCTAGAACCCCTTCAAGCATCTCTGGTAGCCCCTGAACCTCACCAAACTTAGTCGAAATTGGTTAAAACCTTGGGATTTGGTGTTTCGTTGCTAGGGAAGGCTTCATCCACACTAAGTATCTCATTCCTAGTGTGGATGAATGGGGGGAAGCCAAAAATGACATAAATTAGCTTTGTAGTAACCATTTCTCTTAGCTTGATGATCCCTAAACCCTACCGAGACCCTTTGGAACTTCTGAAGATCTCAAAAGTAGTCAAATATAGTACAAAACTATCTTCGCCATCTCATACACATTGGGGCCATCATGATCAACATGAAAGAAAGAGGGGAGATTGCATGAGGCACTTAGAAGCCTCCAAACTATTAGATCTTAACATCCAATATTGACCATCGACATCGACAGCCTCATGGAATAACATGCATGGTCAATTGAGTGTCGAGTTAGCCTAGATCTAGCTTTCTTAGTTCTTAAACACTAGAGAAGACCTCTTCCATGTTTCCTATCATGGAAAACTAGGAAGATTGGCTAGTGTAGTGACCAAAAACATTGGTGGCTAGAACAATGAGGTCCATGGACACATAGCCTAACCCTGAATCTACATGAGGGCTTGATAGAGCTAGAGATGGGGCACCCTAAATGGTCTTGTCAATTGAAAAAGAACTTACCAGATGAAACTAGGGTGTAGCATGGTTAGATGTAGTGCTGATGCAAAATGGTGCTAAGTGTTCAAATGATATCACTGGTGTTAACAATGTTAATGGAGTTAAGTGTAGTTAAGAGTTGTGGTAAAAATGAGGGTGTCAACATGTGGAGACCATTTCCCAAGAATAGTTTTAGGTGCAGTGATGTGGTAAAATAGTGAAAAATGCAAATAAAATGCTAAAAATACAAAGAGAGAGAGAGAGAGAGAGAGAGAGAGAGAGAGAAGAACACCACCCCAAATAGGGTTGAAAGTAGTTAACACCAAAAGGGGTTAGAAGGTACACAATGTACAATAGGTGTAGTGGATAGTGTAGAGTGCAGTCATAGTACTCATGGGTGTTTGGCTATGAAGATTGACATTTTGCTAAGGTGTCTACATCTATTGGGTTGGCCACCATAGTGTACCATTGGCTGCTGATGAGCCACGATATTGCATACACGATATCACATTCGCCACACAATATTACATACGCGATATCGTGTCCTGCCTCATATTCTATAAATAAGAGGTGATGCCCTTTATTCCAAGGGAGTTACATTTAGACCCTTAGCTAGATTCTTGGAGTTTAGTTATTCCAGAGTTAGAATTATTTCTGTGTGTCCATAGTAGGAGTCATAGAGTGAATAGATCTTTATTCGAACAATTTGTACCTAAACAAAATTTTGTGTATGGAAATAAAGATGAACTTTATGATAAACCTTGCAGCATATAGATGAAGCTAATTAGTAATTAATTATTGTTTAATGCTTTCATAGCTAATTAATGTCTCTCTCAACCTTCAACCCCATTAGTTAAATACACTCAGTATGACCACTTCGAGCATGCGTGTAGTGCTTGGTAACCTTGTAACGATTAGCGTTTGGTAATCCCAATAGCGTTGCACTGGTTCAGGATGTGTATGGAAAGTGGAAACAGATACTAGTGTTAGGAACATTTAGGAACTAGTTAATGAATAGGTAACATAAGTTAGCCACTTAGTTCTCTCTCCCGCTCCTTTATTAGCATAAGACATAAAAAATATAAAAGCAATAAAAATCATATACCTTAAGCTAACTTAACCATACAACCGTGACAATACAAGTAAGCTTGGGAAGACAACGATTGATAACCCTGAGTGTTCCATTAACACGTGTAAGCACTTAGTCCTTGGAGTTCGACTAGATTGTGCGTGAAACGCTTGTATTCATATGGTTGAGTGTAGGTGTACCTCGCCACTCATCATTGGCATCATTTCTGGGGACTTAGTTGTTTGTGCACTACGTAGAACATAGGAAATCATTCATATCGTTGAAATGTTAGAATGAACCCTTTGGGTTAATCAAAGGAAGACAAGACAACGGTACATTGCACATCGAATAAGACAAGATGTCTTCTTCTTCACATAAGAGCACTTCACCACCTAGGACTAACACAAGAGGCAATCAACAACATAATACATGTAACCAAGATCTACCAGTTCCTCAACAGTTTCATGTGGTATATACTCATCTTGATGAGTATGTACCTAATTTCACCTTTATTCTCCACCAAGATGAACAACTGCATTGGAGAGACTTGGAATGTAACATAGTGTTTCCTCTAGATCGATCAGTCCCAAACATGCTCCTTCATGCTCTCACATGAATAGGCATGCTACTTTTATATGCAGAATACATTGCATGTGATCATGACACAAGGGACTATCATCCCATAGAAGCACAACATCAAAGGGACTTGCGATAGGAGAGATACGATACATCCTTGAAGGGTAAATGGCCCCATGACACTCCACACGTTTTGAGTGAAATTGAGGATAGTGAACCTACTCCAATAGGTTCCCCACAAAATGATGTTCCTCCTCCTAACACTGTTCAGGAGGTGATGTATCAGAACTTTCACTCCACTATTCACAACCCTGGTTCTAATACCCATGAACACGAAGTGTTCAACGAAGGAACATAAACACATGATAAGGGTGGACGTTATGATCATGATCATGATAGAGGCTGAGACCACCAAAGAGGAGGTAGAAAACACTGTCATGGTGATGGTTCTCCTTCTTCTTCACCTTCATCATTACCTTCACCCTCTCCTTCAGTGTTTGGACATAGTCATAGGGAAACTAATCATGAAGATAAAGGAAAACAAAGTGAAAAACATCAACGAGACACTCGAGAATGAGGACGAGGGCACTCTAAGGAATGAAGGCATAGAAGAAGGGAGAGTAGGGAACCACATGGAAACCATAGACACTATGAACGAGATGATCACGAAGAACCCCTACTCATAACTAGAAGCATGCTAGATATAATAGAGGCCGTAAGAGTTCCAACAAGGCACCAAAAGGATAGTAGGATCAAGAGGTTAGACATGGAAAACATCCCACAATTTTAAGGGGGATACAACATTGATCATCAGAATCACTTATAAGCATTCCATGATGCATGTGTCCTGGAAAACATAGAAAATGAATGGCAAAAAGAAAAGTTGTTCCCAAGGAGACTAGTGAAAGAAGCTGAAAGTTGGTATTGGTCCTTAGAACCGGAATCCATTCGAAGGTGGAGTACAATGTTAGAACTATTCAATGATAAGTACCAAATGTACTCCTGAGTGTCTAACCTACAAAAGAAAATCCAAGGATGGAAGCAAGGAAATCAGGAACCCTTAGATGCTACCATGGGTGGTTATTACACACTATTACATCATTGCCCTAGCCATGGTTATTCATAGAGGGATTAACTACGCCATCTCATGGATGGACTTAGGCATGAAACAAGAAGAACCCTTGGGATGTACCCCCAAGGAAGGTTATTAGAGCTTAGGTTTCATCAAATTCATAGATTTCTAGAGCAAGTAGCCAAGGAAGAAGGTGAGCTACGAAAGAGAGAAAGTGTTGAAGAATACAACTGAGATCCTTCCCTCCAAAAAGGGGAGTGAGATTTTATGAGGAGGAAGAAGAGTCACCACTCAAAGAGATGGTGAATAGGAAAATTTTGCCTCTCCAAAAGTTAACAACAGCAGTATTAGCAAAGGTAGATCAAATGTGGGACTCCCTAGATAGTAGGTTTGAAACTATTCTTAAAATTGTAGAGGAGTCTAGGAAGCGAGGTAGTGACCACAACAAAAAGAAAAAGAGAGAAGTGAAAAATGCATGTAACAAGGGTAAGGGAAAATTGGCCATCAAAAAAGAGGTTGTGGATTCAGACATGAAAAATGATGGTGGATACGAGATATGCCAATACAACCATCCTAAGGGATGTTACCTAGTGATCTCACATCTACAAAAGTCTGGGGTGTATGCACTCAACCCATGACTAAATGAACAGCAAGCATCCTAATGGCTACCTTATCCCTAAGGTAACCTACGGCAGTTCCACCAATCCTCAACATATTATCCAAGTGGAACTCCACCAAAAATTTTTGAGAAACATCAATAGTGATAATACCCACAGTCATGGGGGATGCCACCACCAAGGCAACAATACACATACTGACAACCTGACCCATATGGCTATTACATGCAGTATCCAATCTCTCCATGTGACTCTGTTAGTCACATTACACCACAAAATCACTACCAAGCTCGTGAGTATTATAGAACTCTTTCTCCTAGGAAAGATAACCCACAAACATACCATCCTTCAAATCCATCTGTGGCTCTCACACTGATAACTCCATTACCACCTGCTCCAGCAATGCAAGGGGAACTCCCTACTCAACCGCAGCAATGCAATGTCGCAAGGGCTGTGAATCCTCAACCCACTATTGGTTCTAACAACCATATGAAGAAAAGACCTTTCTTTAGAACCAATAATCTAACCAAGTGCTTAGAACCACATGCGGTTGAACCTTTGAATGCCTGCCCATCAAATAAGCCTTTAGAGCTCCCTTCAAATCAAACAGCGAGCTCAACACATACGGTTATATTTACACATGCTATAACTAACTGGATCAAGGTTGGTCACCTTCCCAAGAAATTATATGATCCTAGAACCCCTCTAATCTATCTCCAAATCAT
>MNCI01015786.1:63864-88153 GCA_015680685.1 Gnetum montanum | reverse complement strand
AATGTTGTGCGCAAAAGCTTCATGGAAGCTAGAGAGGTGCAATAAGTTCCTATGGGAGGAAGTTGTAGCCTTAAGGGAAAAGACTCAAAGGTAGGAGGATACAATTAGGGATCTCCAAGACCATAAAGCCTTTATGGAAGTGGCTACCTTAGGGAAGTTATAGAATAAGGAGATCACATGGGCCCACTATTGGCATGTTGTTTAAGACAAAGTAGCAGTTCTACGGGAGATGGTAGAACAACGTATGCAAATGGACCTCATCTTCCAAAAGGTTGAGGACTAGAATGATTACTATGCTTGGGTCCTAGAGTGGGGTAAGACATAAAAGGCCCATAGGCGTTACTATAAGGTCAATCATGGGGCCTACCTAAAGTGGCTTAAGGAAGAGTTAATTGAATAGCATAAGAGAGAGTTATTCATCTAGTGGATCTAGGTAGAGAGTGTTGATCAACTTTTTGAAAGTACTCTTAAGGTGGAGAAATTCCCTACTCTTTAGATTACCATGATTATAGGTTAGACCTCTACAACTATTGCTACTCATGAGCCTCCTACTTGGACTTCTATAGATAGGTCTAACATTCTTTTTGGTGTTGATCTTGGGGATGTTAACTAGGTCAACATGATGAAGGACTAGATCCTCCATTGTTTGGAGGAAGGCCTTCCCTATCTATTCCAAGAAGTAATGGATTTGAACTCTCCCCAGGTTTAACATATTTTATGTTTTAGTTTTTGTTTTAAGTTATGATTTTGGCTATTGGTTACTAACTGGCTATATGTTGTTACATTTTAGGCCTTAGGAGACATTGGTGACCCTAGCGGTGAGGGTGGGAATGATCCACCACTTCCTCCTCCAGATGCCACTCAGTAGCCTCCTTTAGGTTAGCTTGTTGGAAATTTATTTTTGTCTTTATGTTGATGGCTATGGTTAGCTAATACTATGTTATGGATGGTTATTCTTTGGCATCATTGCTACACATTGTGGTTATGGCTACATGTTATGGACATTTTAATTTTAAATTTGAATATCTAATTTTATATATTTTTTGGCTATATGCATCTATGCTATAAACATTAAAAATGGCTATGTTGACGATTTTGGTTGTAAAATAAAATGGCTAATTGATGCGATAATAGGATAAGCAATGAGAGATATGGTAATAAGAGGGATGTTTACTAGTTTTAGGCCATTGCGGGCACAAGTTATATAGTTTTGTTAGTTTAACATCTTAGTAGACAAGAATGTCCATTTAAGGTCATAGTGGATTATAATGCCAGTTTAAGGTCATAGCAAATTGTAATGTCAGTTTAAGGTCATAGCAAATTACAATGCCAGTTTAAGGTCATAGCGACCTCTTTCTGAAAGAGATGCCTTTTTAATGTTTAAAACATAAGTAAAAATAAAGAAAGGTTACAAAAAATAAGTAACAATGCAAATAAATTTAAGCTACATGCATAAAATAACAAAGATATAATAAATTGGAAAAGGAAAAATAATGCTATTTGGCTATTGTTGTATCTAGTCATAGAGCCACGGGAAGGTTAAGGTAAAATTCACTAATGTAAACTCTTCCTCATCCTTGCAAGATTAGGGAGTGAGTAAGGCCTATTCTGCACCAACTTGTACTCGCCATCCCCTTTGCTTACAATGCTAAAAGGGAATTCATCCCATAATGTATCCCATTGCCTATCATTTTCATCACTGGTTATCTTGGGTTTTTGCTCTTCATGGCTAGGAGCTTCCTCTTGAAGCTTCACTTTGGCCCACTATTCTATGTCTACATTTTTGACAACTAGGGGAGCTACATTGTTACCATGAATGATGATTTCACCTCCCTCTTAAGGAAGGTCAATTTCTTGGAAGATGGATGAGGAGATAACTTGTAATTGAGCCAACCAAGGTCTTCCTACGATCAGGTTGAACCTTGGTGTCTCTTCCACCACCAAGAAGTTTGTGGTTATAGGGAATTGTCCTTTGGCTACAAAATCAAAGGAGATAGAACCCTTGATAGCAACTCTTGATCCATTGAAGGACTTAAGAGCTACAGTGGTTGTAGTTTTTACTTGCTTAGTTAATGTTGCATGGGATGATGTTGCTTGTAGCTCATTCATCAACATGCACCCAATGTATTTTAAATTTTCCTATGCATATGGTTATGAATAAAGGGACTATCATCACCTCATCATTCTAGGGATTAACCTTAATTTCACCATCATGAAATGTTAATGGCATTCACTTCCCCTCCCTTGGTGAGGGCAGAATCATTACTACATGAATGGCTTCCTCATTGGTGGGAATATCCTTACTAACAGGTATGAAGGTCAACATTTTGACTAGCACTTCATGATGTGTGGTGAAAGTCATGATTAGGTCATACAGGCTTAGGGTTGTGTTTTTTTGCTTAAGAAATTACCTAACTTGGTCCATTGCATTGAGGAAGTTTTGTTGTTGGTCATGGGCTTTTCACCTTGGTTGTGCTTTACTTCCTCCATGCATCCCAAAATGTAGACTTTGGCTTTAGGCTGTGGCTATTGTGGCTCTTCCTTATTGTCTTAGTTGTGGGCTTTAGTGCCCTCTTGGGGCTTTCTAGTTGAAGGAGATGGGGTAGAGAAGGTCATAGGTATAGCCGAAATGGGAGTCGGCTTTAGTGGATCCACTTCCTTTTGTGCCTCCATTTGCTTGTCTCCCTTGTTGTCAGGATTTGGCTTATGCTTCTTCCTTTGGTTGGCTAAAATTTTTTGGTTGTCATCCATTGGATGTAAGGAAGAGGCGGTAGCATTGGCCACCACAAGGGGGTGTTGTGCAGTTTTTTAGGATATGGCTATTTGGGTTGTATTGGGTTGAGAGACCTTGATGAAAAAAGGTTCCCTCAAAGGCATCCGAATGGTACTCTTACAACAAAGGGAGATTTTGAGCTATGGGAAGCTTAAAAAGCTCTTTCATTGTATATGGGCACTTGAATCACAAATGGTTCTCTTGCAGCTCTTTGGTTGTCATTGATGTTGAATGCCAAAATAACATAAGGGCTATCATTAGCATTCAATCGGTCTTTATAGACCTGCATTAACTAGTTTTGTGGCCAAATTGGGTTAGAAGCATCTAAGACTAGTTCCCCCTATCTTTCATCCTTTGTAGGTCATCCTTCAACATAAGGAAAAAGTTTGTATCATGACTAGGCAGTTGATGATAATGGTAGAAGCAGTTTAGCTTAAAGTATTTAGGACAGTGGGGATCATCTTTTGTTGCTTGAGTGGGATATTTCGCTATTTTACATAGTCTCTTGTGTTTCTTTCAAGTGACTCTATTCATTTGTTTATGTTCCATGCATTCACTTCTTAATAGTTGGTCTAGCAACTTGGATGATTTTAATAGAAATGTGGTGTATTTAGACCTATCCTTCCTTTCAAAGTTGGGTCTATTTGTTGTCAATCTAGTGGTCCCAAAAGTTGATGATTAATTATTGCAGTCATTGGTGGGGACCTTGGGCGGGTTGACCTTCAACCCTTGGTTCATGGTCTTGGTTTCTTTGGTTATAGTTGTTACGATAGTGTTGTTTTGTTTGGTCTTTTCTTTATCTCTTTGAGTGTGTTGGCTTGTATGTGATATATAGGCTTGATCATGGTTGGTCTTCACAGCATCCTCTATATTTTTTATTTATGAGAATGCTTGGCTCAGAGATCATGGATCAAGGTAGTAGAGTTTAGACTTGATGAAGTCATTAACTGCTCCCTTGAATATGGCTAACATGTGGGCATCAACTATGTGCTTTGGTATTTCATTCAGCAATTCATTCCACTATTGAATGAATTTTTGTATAGGTTCTAAGGACCCCTACTTGACCTTCATAAGTTGATCAAGTGTTGTGTCAGGCTTCAAGTTATACTTGAAGAGGTTGACAAACTAGGTTACTAAGTCTTCCAAAGAGGATATAGATCCTTTGGGCAATGCATGATACCAATTGAGTGCTTTCCCAGTCAAAGACATAGGGAAAATATTCATGATGGTATGAGGCCATGGTTGCAAGAGAAAAGATTTAGATCAAAAGGTAATAAGGTGAGCATTAGGGTTACCTTCTCTATTATATTTACTAAATTATGGAATGGGGACATCGGGAGAAAGTGTCAAGGGTGGGACTACAGGACTTATGGGATTGTCCTAGTAGAAGTCTATAATCTTGACAGTTTGTGTGGTAGAGGCTTTAAGCTTTTTGAACTCCTCTGTTAGGTCTTAGATCATTTGGAAGGTTTGATCCAAGCCTTGTAGTGGCCCCATAGTTTGTGAGGTTTGTACATAAGGTTGTGGCATTTGTTGTAGGGCTTGTGACCTTATTATGGGTCACATGAAAGAAGTAAAAGGTTGCATAATGGTTGTGGCTTATGGGCCAAATAAGGAAAAATATGTTTGTGTCAGTACTTGAGGCACAAATGGGACAAACATGGTGTGTGATCCTTGTGTTGCTAGGGGTCTCATGGTGGATTCCATGGGAGTAGTTAATAGATTTATGGTGGTAATAGCCACCATTTATGATTTTGTGTATTGAGGCTATGTTGCAAATGACATTGATGTGTTATAGTTTGTTGTTTGTGCATTGATTTAGTGTGATGTGTAGCTACAACTAGCATGGGATTTGCCATAGTAGGGCATGGAGGAGTGGAAGATGGTGGCACCATGCCTAGGGATAGGTTCTATGACATTGGAGGATGTTTATTGGAACAATCCTTCAAGGATGTTTTTAGGCTTAGATTTAGCCCTAAATTCATCTTCCTCTTTCTTTTGTTTCCCAAAGGTAGGCTGGTCATCTTCCTCTTCTCTAGTAATCAATTGGGCTAGGACACTAGAATAGATGTTCTTAAGAGGAACTTCTTCATACGGGGAAGGGATGTACTCTTTTCCATCCCTATGTATGAGCTAAAACTCCATTTTTTGCTTGACTTCAATTCATGGAATTAGCATGCTTGCTTATATTTTGGCACAAATGAAGTTATAATGATCTTCATTTATGGCTGAAAAATCAAGACTCTCCCCTATGACTCCCAAAGATCACCTACACTCAATGACTGTAGGGTCTTTTTGATCATACAACCTTATGACTTGTTGGTTATGATCTTTGCCAATAAAGGTGAAGGGAAAATTGGTGGATTTTTGAAAAGGCATAGTTATAGTGCTGAGGATTGCTTAAGAATAGGCTATAAATGATAAAATAGGAGTAAATTCTAGTCAATGAAATTCAACAAGTCTTAGAGGAAATGAAAA
This sequence comes from Gnetum montanum, assembly GCA_015680685.1. Classification (NCBI taxonomy): domain Eukaryota; kingdom Viridiplantae; phylum Streptophyta; class Gnetopsida; order Gnetales; family Gnetaceae; genus Gnetum; species Gnetum montanum. Next base: position 82,902 of record MNCI01015786.1, on the reverse strand, counting down.
TGACAAACAATGATATACTTACTATAATTAGTAAGTGGGGGATAAGGGGAGTTTACCCCTTTACCAAAAATAGAATATTGACCACGTTGGCTTCAAACCTCATCCAAGTTGGCTTCCCAATTGCCTCTACACTAGGTATGGTAGGAGGGAAAAGAAGGGGAGGGGGTGAGATAATGAAAATCTCACACCTTCTTATTCCAACATTTTAGAGAGGGGGAAAAGTTTGAAAACCAAAAATGGAAACTTGGAAATTTCCAAAGATGGTTTTCGAAGGTTGCCAACCTTCACCAAAAAGGAGGGAAAAGTAGGCTTGGTCGGTATGGAAACTAACATTAGTTTAGTGGTAGAGATTATGACAACAAAAATAAATGTTTATTAAGGCTTCCATGCTGGCTTTACTCTAGGAATTCACAACAAATATTATAAAATTCCAGCACTCAAACCACCTATAGCTTCCATGCTAAGGTTTTTACTATAGGGAGTAAAGGCAGCATTGGATTTCTTGGGAGTTTTGGCTAGAAAGTGGCTTTTAACTTGCAACAAAAGTAGATCTAATTATAAAATTAGTTTCAAACTTCATCAACGCTAGTCTCCCAACTACTTCCATGCTATTGGGTATAGTAGAGGGGGGAAAGAAGGAGGGTGAGATGATGGGAATCTCACACCTACCTCAACATTGATGGGGGGAAAGGCTGAAAACCAAAGTGGAAAGTTCATATTTTTCCACTAAAATTGGTTTTAGCTAGCTACTAATTTTCTTAGCCTAGAAAAATGGGGTGAAAGCCAACTCATAGATGAGTTAAACCACCCACTTTGAAATTTTGAGAAAATTGTTTTGGAAATAGAAACAATAGGGGGAAAGAGATATCAATGATGGCTTTGAGTTGTAAAATTCATAGCAAGTGTTGTGAAAAGCCAAAGCTCAATCACTTGTAACTCCCATGCTGCAGTTTTGGTCAAAGAGGGGAAAAGACTAGCATTGATTCCTCAAAGGTTTTGGCTATAAGAAATAAAAACAAAAGCTTACAAATGGTAATAAAAATATAGAATTTAGGTGAAGACCCTCCTTCTAGCACTAAGAAAAATTATTGCGATCGAAAACCTTGATTGCTAGAATGATTATTAAGGATCTTTGATTCAAGTAGTTTCCCAACCCTAAATCCCTAGGGCATTCATGATAAAAATGGGATTCAAAGCACCCTAGACAATCTAGTAGATCAACTAAGGACTTATGAGATGCAACACATGAAAATATGAATAGATCTGAATAATGCACAAATATAATTTATTTTTTAACACAAAACTTAAAACTTAAAACTTTATTGAGAAAAGAATAAAGAATAAGTTAGAGAAATGTGCACAAATGGTGCCTAGATAAGAAAAAAAGGGAGGTTCACTTGTCAAGAGTTCAAAGCCCATTGAAGCTAAGGTGATTTTCTCCATAATCTAAGTGCTAAGCCACTCTTGATGGTATTCAACCTTTCTTCACTACTGCAACCTTGGATATGTCAATTGGGTCACTGCTGGGAGGGGGATGGTGGAGGAGGGGAGATGAGGGGATGAGAAAGGTGGAATATTTAGATGCCAAGTTGCTCCAAGTTGGGTTTTGAATCCCAGAAGTGTAGTGTTAACACAAAAAATCCACCAAATCTCAAGGCCTCACTGCTTCCATGCTAGGATTCAAGAGAATGCAAGTATGGGAACTTGTAAGAGCTCTTGAGTGCCTAAAAATACCCCAAGTGTGGAATTATGTATATGCAAATTGCTTGTAAGTGTTGGACCTTGTCAAAAATGCTGAACCGTGAGAAAAATTGCTCCAACCAAAATTGCTTATATGCAAAAAGTTGGTAAACCTATAAATAGTGTTGAAGGCTACCTTTTATAGGATCTTTGGGCCATGAATGGGGCTGAAAATTGGCTATGAGATAGCTACAAATTTGATTGAAAATGGTTGCAAATTTGCTATAATTTTAGGTGAGATGGATGCCCAAATTTGGGAGTTACTATACATAGTAAGTGCTTTTCTCCATGGCCATTCTGTTTACTATAAATAGTAACTAGGGCACACCTTCCATGTTGAAGATGAATCTTCCACACTAAGCTCTCCACCATGCTTGTTCAAGTGGTTGGTTAATGTTGAAGTGCATGAATTGATGAATTTTGCTTCTTGTGGCTTCCACACTGGGGGATTGAATTTTCCACATTGGTAAAAAAGTTTCCAAGCTAAGGAAAGCTTTCTAGGTTGGGGGCAAGAGTTTCCAAGTTGGGGGAAAACTTTTGCATTAGGGGGAAACTTTCTAAGCTAAGGGGGAAAGTTTCTAAGTTGTGCATTTGGTCTCCATGTTAAAGAGGGGAAAGTCTCCAAACCCTCCACCTTTCCATGCTGGGGGTAGGTGAGATCTACCCCTTACAGGTGTTTCCAATAGAGAAAAATGCATATCCCTTATAAAACCCATCAAATTTCCCTTTTTGATGTTCCAATAGGCATTTTGACCTTGCCAAGCCCCATTATAGATACTGGGTAACTTTTTTTCACTTGTGCAATGAGGTTTTGACCACTTATAAGGCATTTTTCAGCTCCAAAAGTATAAAGTATGTGAAATTACTCATTGTGGATTATAGTTTTTACATTTACAATGAAATTTTATCTCAAGTTTCATGGGGTGAAAGCTACAAGATGACTATTGATTATAGCATGCAAAATTTTGTGGTGTTTCACCCACCAGTTGATCCAATAGTTCTTCATACTATGCTAAACTTAATTTGTTGCTTATGGCCCCTACAGACATTTGCACATCTTTAAGTGTAGTGATGTATGGTACAGGTGCCATAGGTGCATTTAGTATTTTGGCAATTTTGTCAATAACCACCTCTACTGTTGTCTCCTGCCCTTGGTGTTGTATCACCAATATTGTTGCCTCCTTGCTGTCCTTGAAGTATACTAAGAAGGTTGTAGCATTCCCAAAAATCTCTAAGAGTGGCTATTGTTCTACAAGAGATATCGTTACCTCTCTGGTGTTAAGATTCGACCTAGTGAACAACTACATTCATTGAGCTAAGAAGATGGATCCAGCTCCTCCCATCAAGCTAACTATTCAAGCCATGTCATTTAGGTTACTCATCACTAGTCGATACACAGATGCTTCCCCACCACTCATGCCTACTCATTGCTCTTGCTCACTCAAGAGCCATTCTCAATACTCGTGTAACCATTGGGATGTTGCAGCAATATTCAGCATCATTTTTTGAGTGGCAAGTGGAGGTGGTGGCTGCTACTCCTCTTCTTAAATAGTTGTTGTAGGCATCTTATCCTTTATCATCTCTACCCAATTAGTGATTAGAGCACGTGTGATAGCATCATTTGTATAGTGGATTATCCCTTCTATTGGATGGAGTTTTCTAATGAGGCATGGAAAGGGAAGTGCCTTCCTTCCATGTTCATTCTCTTTAAACTACTATTGAACTATTGAAGGTTAATAGGAAATCTCCCATTGAGAGTAGTGCATGCATAGGTAGAAAAAGCAATGATCTTGCTAGGCATCACCATGGGGTTTAGGTGAAAGGTCGTAATATTGTAGTGAATTCTTTTTGCTAATGTGAGTGCATTGTACTTCTTGTGGTCAATGCCATAGCATCGTTGAACCCATTCCTTTTTGATGCTGGGGTTTGCTTGCATTGGAATCTTGGCAAGATTCACCCTAGTTTCTAGCAACCCAAGTGCTTTAGCACTGGCCACATCAAATAGGACACTGATATGTCCTTGATTTTGACTATTGAATTGGCCTACTTTTTTTTCCAAAATAAGAATATCCCTCCCATGTACCACTCCCCACTGGAAGTGATAACTGGCCGCATGGAAGAGGTCTTCAGTTGGTCCTGTACATGTTTATGTGCTTGCTCCAAGAAAGAGCCAAAGTTTAACTCATGGAGCATAATATTTTGGACCTTCTTAGATCTGATTTAAGTTAGGTAGGCCTCCTTCAAGGTCATCTCAAGGTTTGCTTGCTAAGCTAGTGCCTCATCTCAGTGGGAATGTTCTATTACTATTGTTGGTCCTAGAATTTAATGAATGGATTCCACTTCAACCTCTTCCCTAAGAGGACTTGTGGCCTGGGTTACAATTGTTTCTTACTAGGCTTGTTCTTGGCCATTTCTCCTGTTGTTAAGATGGTCCTCCTTCTTGTGTGTGTTTGCCTTTTGGTGCTATTTGTTGTCACAACACATCCATAGATTAGTAGAGATAATGTGTAACTTGAAATTTTTTGAATACCTTATCTTGCTAATTAGTTACACTTGGCTAAGGTTGGACCATGGAAAATTAATTATTTTATTAATTAATTTTTATTATAAGTGTCACTGGAGCTTGTTGGAAAGGTTTAACTTTTGTAAGTTGTTGTTTAAATGTTGATCTCCTAGTTAAACCTTTGTAGAAGTTAGAAAAATGGCAAAATTGTTTTTGTCCAACATGGCACATTTGTGCCCCGTTGACCAAGAGCTTACCTTTGGTAGCTATAGGGCTAAAGAACAGAGTGATTTGGATAAATGGTTAGGAAGTTATGGGCTCTGGAAGGTTTTGGGCTTTGAAAATTTGAAAAACTCCTTTAGCATTTGTGAGCAAATGTGAACATTTCTAAGGGAGGTCTTGCATATTTATACTATTTTTACACTACATCAATGGGGCCACATATATAGGGCCTCGTATATACATGGGCTCCATCAACAGATCCGTATTTATGGGGCCCATAAACAAAATTTTCAAATTTGAATATTTCGAAAAATACAAGGAATTTTTTGAATGAATTTGGGATCCATGGAGTTCCAAAAAATCCAAGAATATGATTAAATCATTGAAGAGGTTCTTTGAAAGCTTAAAAATTCAAAAAATTGATGGAGAATGTGTGAATTAAAGAAAATCCTTAGAGGAGCACATGGTTTGGGGTATGAAAGATTTTGATTGCAAGAATGCCTAAGGATATGATGCTTAATGAACCCAACCAAGAGATATGCATGTGGATGCTTCCCATAGTAGGCACATGCCTTGTTTTCCCTTGTATCCCCTCAACCTAAGGAGTTTGTGGGCTCCATAGGTGATTAATGGTTGATGAAAGTTAAGGATCAAAACTCAGAAGATTCTACCAAAGAATTCAAGTACGTTAGACAAAGATACCAAATCAAGAACATGGACACCGATAGTGAGGTGAGTTATGGGTAGCATAAATGGATGATGGAGAAGGTGGGATGGAATTCCAAATTAAGTTCATAAGAAGTCCCTTGTGAATTTTTGTTTAAATGACTTGAGAAGATCCATAACTAGTGCTTGTAGCCCATTTATTTGTCGAAGGGGTGTCCTTTAAATTTTCATCATTTTTTTGTTTTGTTTATCTTTTTGCTTTTTAGATGAGAGCACACCATGCAAAGAGTTATTCAACCTCTTGTTATTGGTTGACACAAAATGGTAAGAAGCCTATGAAAACACTCATGCATCCAAGCAAGTAGAAGAGTACACAAAGTATTGAGTCCCCTTGAAGTCACACCTAGTGCAAACCTTTGAATCCTTTCCAATTCTAAAAACTACCAAGATCATAAATTTATTAAAAGTTTATTTAATAAAAGGAAGCTCATACTTGTAAAAGAAGGAAAATCGTAGATTTTCTAGATGGGTGGATGTTATGAACTCATTGCCTATTCCATGAAAAAAAAACCATGTCTTAGCCATCGGTACGAAAATTCAAATATAGAAACTAGACATTAGCAAACAAAACATTAAGCTCAAACCACCATTAGCAATAGCTATAGCACCATTGTGTATTTTTGGCATAAGGTATGTTTATTAATAAAAAATTAGAAAATAACACTAAAATAAAGTAAAATATATAAGAAAGTTAAAAATATTCAAGAAAATTTTAAATGTACTAACAATGGTGTAAAACAAAAAATGGTGTAAAATAGGAGAAATTTAAAAAAAAAATCAAAAAAGTGTGAAATAAATAATTTGCAAAAACAAAAATGTGTAAAACAAAACATAGAAAAATTGAGGAGCAATGTATATGATTAGCATGGATGGCCATCTCCCTCATGATTGAATTGGAAGGAGGAGATTCAAAAAATTGAGTGTGGTTGCCCATCCATTGAGGTATGTGTTGTATTAGCTTACTTGGGCTCATGGAAAGGATTTATCTATTGGATGTTGGCCAAATGCTTTTTATTTAGGCTTTAAAGTTTGTATATGATCATGACCCTAGAAGGAAAGGTTTCATCAATTATATAATGCCCGTCTCACACCATTTGGAATTTGGATTTTTGTGGTACATGTGTGGGGATACAATGGAGAACTTTATTTGCCAATTGAAATTTTACTTTTTGTATTCTAAGATCATGACATTGTTTGTTAAATTTTTTGTGCACTTCATTCCAAGATAGGGCTACCAATAGTTGATCAATATTTCTTTTTGTTTCAAACTTAGGTCAAGATCCAAGTCATAGGCCATGGAGAGTGTACATAACTTGGATTGAATTAGGAGTATTGGAAGTTTTCTATACACTAGCTTGTAGGGAGAGTAGTCAATAGGGAGTTTTCATGTTTAGTGGTAGGCCCAAAGGGCATCGTTGAGTTTTGTGCTCTAGTCTCTCCTATATTTGCTAATAGTTCTTGTTAGAATATTTGTGATCTCCTTGTTAGTCACATTTGCTTGACTGTTGGCTTGGGGGTGATAGGGTGTTGTTAATTTATGTTCAACCCCCAAGTGTTGAATGAGTTTTCAAAAAGTAGCACTTGTAAAATGGGTTCCATTATCAAAAATCAGTGCACATGGCACCCTAAACCTGTTCACAACATTTTGTTGTACAAATTAAGTAGTAATAGATGATGTACAATTGGCGATGGTTGCTACTTTTTCCCATTTGGTATAGCAATCAACAACAATGATTATATATACCTTCCCATTGGACATAGGTGTGATGGGACCCATGAAATCTATGTTCCATATGTCAAAGGGTTTCAGAATCTATTATTGAGGACTATCCATACGTGAGATCATCCCACCATCTCGTTGATAATGCTTAAAGGATCACACAAATTCTTGGGCATCCCTAAAGCTTGTCGGCCAATAGTATCCTACCATCAAGATTTTTATAGCCATGTGTCTCCCAGCATAGTGGTCCCCACAAGGACCCTCATGAGCATCTTGGAGAACATGCGATTGATCTGCATTAGGTACACACCAACAAACTGGGCCATTAGTGCACACCTTGTATAGGTGTCTGTTGATTTCCATGAAGTGCTTAGCCCGATGAAGAAATTGTTATTTCTTCCTACAATCCAAATATTGTGGCATCTCTTAAGTGAGAAGATAAATGAGGATGCCATCATACCGTTTTGGTTCTACAAGTGTGTGCTCATTTATTGTAGTAGTAAAGAGAAGTTCATTAGGAAATAGACCAGATAGTGAACTTTCCTTCTCTTTGTTATCCCATTTGATGAGTGACGAGGTACCCCTATGCTCAACCAAAAAAATACGAGTGTTTCATGAATGATCCAGTCGAATTCCAAGGACTAAGTGCTTATGTTCCGTTGTGGAATAATAATGGGTTGATTAATCGTTGTCTTCCCAAACTTACTTGTATGTCATGGTTGTATGGTTAAGTAAGCTTGAGGCATATGATTTTTATGGCTTTTATGTGTTTTGCATCCTACGCTAATAAGGAGGGGAAAAGAGATAACTAAGTGACTAATCCAAATTAACTACTAATTAAGTAAGTTTTAAGTACTCCTAACACTAGCATCCGTTCCCACTTGCCGTACACATCTTGAACTAGTGCAACGCTGCTGGGATTACCAAACGCTAATCGTTATTGGGTTTCCAAGTGCTACACGCATGCTCAAAGTGGTTGTACTAAGTGTATTTAACTAAGAGTGTATTTAACTAAGAGAGTTATAGGGTAAGAGAAATCATTAATTAACTACAAAAGCATTAAATAATAATGAACACTACTTAATCTATTCTATATGCTGCAAGGTTTATCATGAAGTTCGTCTTTATTTCCATACACAAAGTGTGCTCAGGTACACAATGCTCGAATAAAGATTCGTTCACTCTATGACTCCTACTATAGGCATGCAAAAATAATTCTAACTCTGAGGGGAAAAATTGGCAAGAGTTTGGCTAAGGGACTAACTTCTAATGTCTAAACAAAAGGGCACCGCCTCTTATTTATAAGCAAGGAGACGGGCCGTGATATCAGGTATTCGATATCACATGGTCGATTTGATATCATAGATGTGATATCGTGGACGCGATATTGCATACGCGATATCATGGTTTATCATACCCCCATGACTGAATGAAAACTCATCCTCGAGTTCCTTACAAAATATTAGGAAGGTATGGGATTATTAACTAAATGACCATTGATGGTGGAATAGGGTGACTGATTCAACGTGCCCAGTGAATGGATCAACAATACAATACATGACAACATTAGTGTTCATGACCAAAAAAGTGAACACTGTACATAAATGACATCCAGCCTTATTTGGTAGCTGGAAGAGAAGAAGGAGAGAGAGAGAGAGAGAGAAAAGAATAAGACATGTTGCTACTAATGCCAATATTGTGCCTTCCATTGTTTGTCCATAGCCATGCCACCAATCTTGCTCCTTTCGTAAACATTCTAGTTCTAGTCCATCCTGAGTGTTTCCTCCATACCTAGTCCATTGTTGTATGATTTCCATTTGCATACACAACATAGTTACAAATGAGCGAGGTGGATAAATCACAATGTAGTTGATACCTTGCCTTGATGTAAAGTGCATTTTCTAAGTTGTTGTTATGGTAGACATTGATTTTGGAGTTTTAACACTGGAGACTACCTAAGGTGTAGGGGTTAGGAAAAATTGAAAAATTTTTGTGCCTGGGCCCCCATGACTAAGAGCAAACCTCCGGTAGTGGTAGGATGGAAAAAGATAAGGAATAACAAAGATGGAGAAAAAGTAACAATGACAATGCCAATAAAATGGATGTTGTAGATGGGGGTGAAACAAAAATTGTTGATTGCAGAAAATGTTTAAGGAAAAGAAGTTAACAAGTGCACCAAAAAGGAATGCCAGTGGGTCCTCCCCAAAGCAGGCTCATGCCCTTGATGCCCTGATAGATCCACAAACCAAAGAGTCTATAGGCTCTAGGAATGTCATTGGGAAGCAAGAGTTAAAAACTTACCCACAAGAAATTATCAAGGAAGAACAATGCATCAACCAAGATACAAACTAATGATAAAACCGATAGTGAGGTGAGAAATGGAAAAGAAAGGTGGAGAGGAGAGAATGGAATGGAAACCCAAGAACAAGGTTGTGTAAAGTCCCTTGTGTGTAACATTGTTAATGTGATCAAGTAGAACTCATTCCAAATCTAGGCTCAACAAACCACATTCAGTGACCTTGCATCAACACATTTGATCAACCCATCCTCTTTAAGCAACAAGAATGCCTTTACAAAAAGTCACCACCATTCCAAGGAGAGTGAGATGGAGAACCAGGAAGCGAGAAGGGGCCTTAGTTAGTGGGAACCTTCAGGCATGGGTAACATGTCTTTATAGTGCCAAAACTAGTTCGTGTAGCCCAAGTTCATTATTGTGTCTAAGGGGTGCGCTTTGAATTCTCACTGTTTTGTTTTTTTTTTGTGTTTTTCGCATTAGAACCACACCATGCAAAGACTTATTTTTAAGTACTCAGCTTCTGGTAATTTGATGAATGATCAGAATGGTGGAAAACCCAAAGAAAAAGCATCCAAGAACTCAAGAGAATAGCCAGTACAAATGCATAGAATCCCCTTAAAGTCACACCCTTTTCATCCTTTGAGTCTTTCCTTAGTTTGAGAAATACCTAGTCACCAATTTGTTAACTATTTTCTTAAATAAAGGGACTATATAGTTCCAAGCCAAGGAAAATCATAGGGTTTTATGGATGCATGAACGTTGTGGACTCATTTCCTGTTTAATCAAAAGAACCATACCTTAATATCGACATCATACTGCAAAGGTAAAATCCAAACATTAGCAATCGATATGATATTATTCATACCACCATCATGAACACTTATTGGATGATGAAAAAATAAAGTAATCATACAAATAAATGGTAAAAATATGAACAATGGTGAAAAACAAAAACAAGGAAGTTTAAAGAAGTGTGCAAACCAAAAATGTGTAAAACAAAAATGTGTAGAACAAAAATTTAAAAAGGACCAAGGGCCTTCAATTGTTAGCTAAGGTGGCTATCTCCCCCATGATTGAGTTGGAAGGAGGAGATCCAAAACAATGAGCAAGGCTGCCCACTTATAGAGGTAGCATATGTTCTGGCTATCCTAAATTCATGGAAAGGTTTTGTTTATTGCACATTAACTAACAGTCATTTATCTGGGCTCTCAGGTTTGTATATGGTCATTCCTCTTGAAGGAAAAGTTGCATAAATGATGTAAGGTCCTTCCCATAGTGTTTGAAATTTGGTACGTTGTGACACATGTGTGGGGTTTCAGTAGAGAACCTTATCTCCTGGCTGATACTTAACTTTCATAATTTTCAGGTCATGACATTGTTTATTAAATGCCTTGTTCAACTCATTAGATGACAAGGCAGCTAGTCGATTCTCATTTAGCAAGTTAAGAGTTATCAATCTTTGTTTTTGTGCTAGATCAAGGTCAAGGTTGAGGTCACATGTTGTGGCTAGTGTATGGAGTTCAGTTTGGATAGGGAGCATTGGAAGTTTTCCATACACTAACTCATAGGGAGAGTAGCCTATAGGGAGTTTTCACATGGAGTGGTATGCCCAAAGAGCATCATTCAGTTTAGTGCTCCAATCTCACCTATATTTGCTAATGGTTCTGGTCAGTATCTTGGTAATCTCCTTGTTGGTAACCTTGGCTTGACCATTTGCTTGGGGGTGGTATGGTGTAGTCAATTTTTGCTCAACTCCTAAGCGTTGCATTAACTTTCGAAAAGTTGCACCTGTAAAGTGTGTACCATTATCTGAGATAAGTGCACGTGGCACACCAAACTTTTTGACAACCTATTGTTGAAAAAATAGTGCAGCTGTAGATGATGTGCAATCTTTAACGGTAGCTACTCAACCCATTTAGTTAAGTAGTCTACAGAAACTATGATGTATGCTTTTTCATTGGACATTGGTGTAATGGGCCCCATGAAATCAATTCCCCAAATGTCAAAGGGTTTTAACAGTTAAATCCATTATTGCGAACCCTCCATTCTAGCAGTCATTCCCGCATCACGTTGACAACATTCACAAGATTGGATGAAGTGATGGGTGTCCTAGAACAAGGTAGGCCAATAATAACCTACAAGTAGGATCTTAATAGCTATTCATCTCCCAGCATAGTGACCCCCACAAGGGCCCTCATGAGCATCTTGGAGAACTCTTAGTTGATCTCTATCAGGAACACACCATTGAACCAAGCCATTGGGACATACTTTGTAAAGTTGTCCATCAATTTCCATAATAGTACTTAGCCCTATGAAGAAACTGTTGTTTCTTCTTAAGGTCTAACTCTTATGGTGTTCTTTGGGTAAGGAGATAGGTAAGAATGCTACTATATGAATTTATCTCTATGGGTGATTGGTCATTCACTACACCAGCAAAGAGGAACTCATCAGGGAAGTGATCAAAAATAGGATACTCATCCTCTTTGCTGTCCCAGCACAACTAAGTTAAATGATCAGCAACTATGTTCTCAATGCCTTTACGATCGATCATCGTTAGATCAAACTCTTGTGGGATTACCAGCCATCATATAATATAGGGGCTTACCATTGGCTTATTCATGAGAAACTAGATTGCACTATGATATGTGTGTATGAACACTTTGTATCCCAATACATAGTGCCCAAATTTTTCTAGTGCAAACACTATAGCCATTAATTCTTTTTCTGTAGTAGTGTAGTTAAGTTGTGCACTAGCTATACTTTTACTTGCACAGTGGATATAATAAGGGCATTTATGATCATCTAATTATGTAAGAACAACTCCTAAGGCATAGTTGGATGCATTGGTCATGATATGAAATGACCTGAACCAGTTAGGAGCTTGTAGAATGGGTGTTTCTACCAGCTTCTGTTTCAGAGTTTGGAAAGCTAGTTTGCATTCCCTAGCCCACTCAAAGGGTATGTCCTTTTTCATTAACTCTACTAATGGTTTGGTAGCCTTGAAAAAGTTCTCTATGAATCTCCTATAATAGCCAATGTGTCAAAGGAATGATCGAATGTCTTTGATAGTTTCCGGTTGACAGATGATTCCTTGGATGACTTTGATTTTCTCAAGGTCTACCTCTATCCCTACATGTGAAATTTTATACCTAAGTACTACACCTTCTTGGATCATTAAATGGATTTTTTTTCCAGTTGAGCCTTAGATTAGTTTCTACACATCTTTTCAACACTTGTTTTAACTGGTCTAAGGCTTGATCAAAACTTGCTCCGTAAGTGGAGAAGTCATCCATAAAGACTTCCACACCATTTCCTATCTACTGTTGGAAAATACTTAGAACTAAGTGTTGAAATGTTGCAGGGGCATTGCATAAGCCAAATGACATTTGTTTGTATGCAAACATTCCCCAAGGACTGGTGAAGGTAGTTTTAGCTTGGTCTTCTATGGCTATTTGTATTTGGTTGTATCCGCTATAGCCATCCAGAAAACTATAATATCAATGTGTTGCTATTGTGTCTAAGACTTGGTCAACAAATGGAAATGGAAAGTGATCTTGAATGTTGCCATGTTTAGCAGCCTAAAATCTATGCACACCCTCCATTTGCCTCCCTTCTTACGCATGATTACCAAGGAGCTAGCCATTCTCTATCAGTAATGGGGTATATGAACCTAGCCTTTAGAAATTTTTCGATTTCTTCTTTCACTACTTGTTTCAACTTTGGGTTCAAGCACCTTTGTGGTTGTTTTCAAGGCTTCATGGAGGAGTTAGTGTAAATCCTATGCTGGCATATCCTAGGATCTATTCCAGTTAATTCCAGATATGACTAGGTGAAGGCTTTTGACCACTTATTTATTACCTTGAGCAGACTTTCTTTTTGTTGCAGAGCAAGTCTTGCATTGATGATTACCAGTTTTCCATTCTTAAGGAATGTGTACTCCATACCGGTGGGTAATGGTTCTAGCTCTAGGGGCTCTTGTTTAAATTTCTTAGGGATTTCCAACTTCCCCTAGTTGATGTTTTCTAAGTTAGGACTAGGAAGTTGGTGGTGGACTTGCTCTCATGCATCAATGCTATCTATGTAAGTGCAAGTCAAACCCTCAATTAATCCAATGCATATTAGTGAGTTTCTTTCTTGATCAGCTATTAGCCATTGGGTGTCTTCTTGTCGTGTGGCTACTGCATACAGGCACCTTTGTATATTGATCATTTGTGCATACTGATTGCATGTAGGCAATGTCAAACTCTGCACAACCCATGATCTCTGCATGTAATTGTACATTGTGTCACTATATGCGATGCATGGAACCTTCTTCTTCTCAATCTTTTCGAGAGTATTTTCCTTAGATATTTCTAGGGAAAGATCATAGATACCTAGCCATGCATCGATAGTGCTTAGCCATGCCCTTCCCATTATGATTGGGAAGTCCCCCTTACTGTTATTCACCTGAATCACTAGGAAGTTAGCTGGATACGACCACCCATAAACAGTGGTAATAATGTCCTCCACCAAGCCCAAGGGAATAGTGATGGACTGGTCGGCTAACTCTAAATGGATATTGCTCTTTTTTAATGGGGGAAAGTTCTAGGCATTATACATTTCTTGGGATATTAGGTCGACACCAAAACTTGAATCCAAAAGAGCTTTGCATGGCTCATTCCCAGCGATTTGTAGATATATTAGGGGGCTCCCAGGATTAGAGAATTTCTTGGGAAGGTGGCCAACTTTAATCCAATCAGTCACAACATGTGTTAACATGACTGTATGTGTTGAATGCAATGTTAAGTTCAAAGGGGACTCTGAAGCTTTAGTTGATAGGGATGTGTCCAAAGACTCATCCACTTGGGGTTGTAAAGGCTTGGTTGGATTGTTGATTCTAAAGAAAGATCTTTTCTTTGTATGGTTTTTAGAACCAACAGTAGGTCAAGGATTAACAACCCTTGTGGCATTGCATTGCTGTGGCTAAGCAGGGAGTTCACCTTGCATTATTGGAGAAGGTGGTAATGGAGCTATTGATGGGAGATATGTAGCCGGATTGGAAGGTTGGTATAATTGTGGAATGTTTCCCCTAGGAGAGGGAGCCCTATAGTATTTACAGGCTTGGTAGTGATGTTGGGGAGTAATGTGACCAACAAAGTCATGTGGAGAGATTGGATGTTGCACGTAATATCCATATGGGTCTGGTTGCTGGTAAGGATATTGTTGCCTTGGTGGTGGCATTCCCCATGATTGTGGGTGCTGCCACTGTTGATGTTGCTCAATTGGTTATGGTGGAGTTCCACTTGGATAATACATTAAAGGTTGGTGAAAATGTCTTGGGTTACCTTGGGAATAAGGTAACCGTTGGGATGTTTTCCATTTGTTTAAATGTGGATTAAGTGCATACACCCCAGACTCCTATAAATATGAGATTATAGGACAACATTCTTTAGGATGGTCATATTGATAGATCTCACATCCACTATCATCATCTGTATCTGAGTCCACAACCTCTTCAATAATAACAACTTTACCCTTACCCTTGTTATGTGCATTTTATTCTTCTCTCTTTTTCCTTTTGTCATGATCACTACCTCGCTCTCTAGACTCCTCTACTACTTTGAGATAGTTTGGAACCTACTATCCAAGGAGTCCCACATTTGGTCTACCTTTGCCGATACTTCTGATGCTAACTTTTGAATATGCAAGGTTTTCCTATTCACCATCTCTTCAGGTGGTGACTCTTCCTCATCCTTGCAGAATCTGACTCCCTTCTTTCAGAGGGAAGGATCTTGGTTATATTCTTCTGCACTTTCTCTTTTTCATAGCTCACCTTCTTCCTTAGCAACTTACTCCAATAGTATGTGAATTTGATGGGACCTAAGCTTAGATAACCTTCCTTGGGCATAAGCCCAAGAGTTCTTCTTGTTTCATGCCTAAGCCCATCTACAAGATGGCGTAGTTAATCTCATTGCAAATAACCATGGCTAGGACAACGATGTAATAGTGCATAATAATGGCCCATGGTAGCATCCAAGGGTTCATGACTTCCTTGTTTCCATCCTTGGATTTGCTTTCCCAGGTTAGACACCTAGGAGTACATTTGGTACTTATCGTTGAATAGTTTTAACATAGTACTCCACCTACGAATGGATTCTGGTTCTAAGGACCAGTACCAACTTTCAGCTTCTTTTATTAGTGTCATTGGGAATAACTTAAGCTTTTTCCATTCATTTTCTATGTTTTGCAAGGCACACACATCATGAAATGCTTGTAAGTGATTTTGAGGATTAGAATTATATCCCCCTTCAAATCGTGGGATGTTATTCATGTCTAACCTCTTGATCCTACTATCTTTTTGGTGCCTTGTTGGAACTCTCACAGCCTCAGTTATGTCTAGCATGCTTCTGGTAGTGAGTAGGGGTTCATCATGATCATCTCGTTCATGGTGTCTATGGTGCCTATGTGGTTCCCTACTCTCCCTTCTTCTCTGGTGTGATTTCTTATAGTGCCCTCGCCCTCTATCTTGGTTGTCTTGTCTATGACTTCCACTTTGTTTGCCCTTATCCTCATGATTTGTTTCCCTATGGCTACGTCTAGACACAGAGGGAGAGGGTGACGGAGATGATGAAGGTGAAGAAGAAGGAGAACCACCATGATGATGGTATCTAGTACCTTCTCTTCGATGGTCTTTCCCTTGATTGTGATTGCGATCAGAATGCCCACCTTTTTCATGTGTCTTTGTTCCTTTTCCAGACACTTTGTGTCTACTAGTATCAGCACCTGGGTTGTGAATAGTAGAATGAAGGTTCTGATATACAACCCCTTGGCCAAAGTCAAGGGGAGGAACATCATTATGTGGATGACTACCTAAGGCAGGTTCATCACCCTCAATTTCACTTAAAAAATGTGGGGCATCCTTAGATCATTTTTCCTTCAAGGACTTATGGTGTCTCTCCTGTTGCAACTCTTTGGCATTGTGCTTCAGTGGGACGATAGTCTCTTGAATCATAATCCTGCGCAATGTACTTTGCATGTAAGTGTTGCATGCCTATTCGTGTGAGAGCATGAAGGAGCATACTTGGGACTAAATAGTTGGGAGGTAACACTATGTTACCTTCCAAGTCACGCCAATACAGCTGTTCATCTTGGTGGAGAATAAAGGTGAAGTCAGGTACATATTCATTGAGATGAATATATATATCACACAAAACTATTGAGGGATTGGCAGATCAACATCATGTGTATTTTTCTGCTGATTATTTCTTGTGTTAGTCCTAGGCGGTGAAGTGCTTTTGTGCAAAGAAGAAGACATCTTGTCTTGTTCAGTGTGCAATGTACTATTATTATTCTTCTTTTCTCTTTTTTTTTCTTAACCAACCCTAAGGATTCGTTCCAATGATGTGAATGATTTCCTAAGTTATACTTAGTGCACAAACAACTAAGTCCTCGGCAATGGTGCCAAATGATGAGCGGCAAGGTACCCCTATGCTCAACCATACAAATACGAGCATTTCACACATGATTCGATCAAATTCTAAGGACTAAGTGGCTATGCACCTTTTTGGAACAATAATGGGTTGATTAATCATTGTCTTCCCAAACTTACTTGTATGTCATAGTTGTATGATTAAGTAAGCTTAAGGCATATGATTTTTATGGCTTTTATGCGTTTTGCATCCTGCACGAATAAGGAGGGGAAAAGAGATAACTAAGTGACTAATCCAAATTAACTACTCATTAACTAAGTTCTAAGTACTCCTAACACCAGTATCCGTTCCCACTTTTCGTACACATCCTGAACCAGTGCAATGCTACTGGGATTACTATACGCTAATCGTTACTAGGTTTCCAAGTGCTACACACATGCTTGAAGTGGTCATACTGAGTGTATTTAACTAAGAGAGTTGTAGGGTGAGAGAAATCATTAATTAACTACGAAAGCACTAAATAATAATTAACACTGATTAATCTATTTTTTATGTTGCAAGGTTTATCATGAAGTGCATCTTTATTACCATACATAAAGTGTGCTCAGGTACACAATGCTTGAATAAAGATCCGTTCACTCTATAACTCCTACTGCAGGCACACAGAAATAATTCTAACTTTGGGGGAAAAATTGGCAAGAGTTTGGCTAAGGACTAACTTCTAATGTCTAAATAAAAGGGCACCACCTCTTATTTATAGGCAAGGAGATGGGCCATGATATCGGGTATCCGATATTGCATGGTTGATCTGATATCGCAAACACGATATTGTGGACACGATATCATGGTTCATCACCATAACAACCAAGATAGATGGTCAGTGATCACATTCTCAATTTCTTTTCGATCTACCATTGTTTGATTGAATTCCTAAAATATCATTAGCCACTATATGACATAGGGGCTCACTGTTGGCTTGTTCATGAGGAAGTGAATGACACTGTGGTTCATGTGCACAAATACTTTATATCCAAGCACATAGTGCCTAACCTTCTCTATAGCAAACATTGTTGCCATCAATTCTTTCTCTGTGGTGGTGTAATTCAACTGTGCACCCATAATGCTTTGACTTCTGCAATGGATGTAATATGGATTATCATCCAACTACATAAGTATGGCTCCCAAGGTGTAGTTAAATACATCTGTCATGATATGGAATGGTCTTGACTAGTTAGGTGCTTGTAGAATTAGATTTTCTAGGAGGTTCTACTTGAGGCTTTGGAATGTATTTTTTCATTTCTTGGTCTAGATGAAAGGAGCATCTTTATTTGTTATCTCGACCAATGATTTCACAATATTAGAGAAATTCTCTATAAATTGCTAGTGGTAGCTAGTATGTCCAAGGAATGGTGAAACATCTTTGATAGTTTCTAGTTGGCTAGTGATTCCTTGGATGATCTTTATCTTTTCAAGGTCTACCTCAATCCCTTCCTATGAAATTTTGTGCCTCAACACAATGCCTTCTTGGACCATGAGATGACTCTTTTTCCAATTGAGCTATAGATTTGTTTCCACACATCTTTTTATTACTTGCTCAAGGTAGTCCAAGGTTTGTTTGAATGTAGCACCATAAGTGGAGAAGTCAGACATGAAGACTTCTACTTCGCTATCTATTTGCTATTGAAAGATGCTTAAGACCAGGTGTTGGAAAGTGGTAGGAGCATTACATAGACCAAAAAGAATCTTGCGACATGCAAAGGTCCCCTAAAAACTTGTGAATGTTGTTTTGGCTTAATCTTCTAGTGTAATCTAGATTTGGTTATAGCCACTATAACCATCTAGAAAAATGTAATAGCAATGCCAAGATATGGTGTCCAACACCTGATCATCGAATATCAATGAAAAATGATCTTTGATTGTTGCCATGTTTAATAGCCTAAAGTCAATACAAACCCACCATTTTTTACCTCTCTTTGGCACTATGATGAGTGGATTGACCCACTTACTACCGGTAATGGGATAGATGAACCCTACGTTAAGGAGTTGCTTAATCTCCTCTTTGATGATTTGCTTCAATTCTGGATTCAACTATCCTTGTGGTTGCCTTCTTGGCTTCATGGATGGATTAGTGTAAATGTAATGTTGACGTATTTTTGGATCAATTTTAGTGAGTTTAGGATATGATGCAAATGCTATTGGCCATATGTTGACAATTTTGCTTTCTATTTAGGAGANCACTATATGAGAATATGCATTTTTATAAAATGGCAAGCCAATTATATTTAATGCCAAACTTTCTCCTAAATAGAAAGCAAAATTGTCAACATATGGCCAATAGCATTTGCATCATATCCTAAACTCACTAAAATTGATCCAAAAATACGTCAACATTACATTTACACTAATCCATCCATGAAGCCAA
>MNCI01015786.1:20832-63782 GCA_015680685.1 Gnetum montanum | reverse complement strand
TACTACATACAAATATCTACTTCATATGCACACTGCCTACATGCAGAAATAGATGTTGATTTCATAGACCAAAGTTTTTGCATGTAATTACACCATGTATCGCTATATGCATGAAACTTGTCTCTTCTCGATCTTTCCAAATGCATTTTCCTTCGATATCTCTAGGGAAAGATCTCTGATGCCCATTCTTGCATTAATAGTGCTTAGCCATACCCTTCCCATAATGATTGGGAAGTCCTCCTTACAATTCTCAACCTTGATTACTAGGAAATTAGTAGGATAAGATCATCCACAGATAGTGATCATAATGTCTTTGATCAATCCCAATGGAATAGTGATGGAATGGTATGCCAATTACAATATGATATTGCTCTTCTTGAAAGGAAGTAGGTTTTAGGCAGTATACATCTCTTGAAAAATCAAGTTCACATCGGAACCTGAATCAAGAAGAGCTTTATATGGTTCATTCCTAGCAATTTGTAAATAGATAAGGGGACTTCCAAGATCAACTAATTTCCTAGGAACGTTTCCAACCTAGATCTAATCAAATATGGCATGAGTGAACATAACAATATGGATTTTAGGTGGCATTTGGTTTGAAGGGGATCCAATGGAATTGTTTGTACAGGATGAGGTAGGAGTAGGGTGATTAGTTGCCTGAGTTTGTCAAGGCTTAGTAGGTTGTTGGTTCGGAAGAATGGAATTTTACAAGCATGAGGTTTTGAACCCCTCAGTTGATGAATTGGTTGTAGATTGATGACCCTTGTAGCATTGGGTTGCTATGACTAGGTTGGAAGTTCACCCTACATGGATGGAGCAAGCAATAGCTATGTTGAGGGTGGAGGAATAGGTGCAGGCATAGGAGGAGGAAAAGGATAAAATGTGAATTCCCTCTTGAAATGTGGAGAATAAACTCTATAGTATTTAGGAGGGTGGTAGTAATGTTGGAAAGGAGAAACATGATTGGAAGAGTCACGGGGGGAGATAGGGGTTACTAAATGTAATACTCATATGGATCTAGTTGCTTCTAAGGGTACTGTTGCCTTGGTGATGGAATCCCCCATGACTATGATTGGTGCCACTATTAATATTGCTTGTATGGTTGTGGTGGAGCTCCACTTGGATAATATTGTTGTTGTTGATGGAACTGTCTAGGATTACCTTATGGATAAGTTAATCTTATGGGTGTTTACCTTTTTTCTAGTCATGAATTTAGAGCATACACCCTAGACTCTTGTAAGTGTGACACTATGGGGCAACATCCCTTAGGATGTTCATATTGGTAGATGTCACACCTACTAGCATCATTTGATTTAGTTTTCACAACTTCATCTACTACAAAGATTTTATCCTTATCCCTTTGGTAGGTACTTTTAGCTTCTTTTTGCCTCCTACGGTTGTGATCACTACTTTGCTCTTTTGATTATTTAGTGATTTTTAGAGTAGTTTGGAATTTTTCATCTAAAGAATCTCACATTTTATCTTCCTTGGTTGACATTTTAGACATAGATTTTTGAATCCACAAGGCCCTTCTATTCACTGCCTCATCATGAGATGACTCTTCCTCACTATCACAAAATCGAACCTCCCTCTTTCTCATGGAAGGATCCTTATTGTATTCCTCAATACTTTTACGTTTTATCAACTCTCCTTCTTCTTTTGGTACCTACAAAATTAGCCTTTGGATTTGATGGGCTTTAAGTTCTGATAGTCTCCTTTGGGCATAGACCTCGAGATTTTTTCTCATTTCTATTCTAAGTCCATCTATGATATGACAAAGTTATTCCTATTGAGAATAATCATGGCTAGGGCATTAGTTTAGGAGAGAATAGTATCTACCCATGGTGGCATCCAAGGGTTCATGGTTTCCTTGCTTCCATCCTTGGATCTACCTTCTCAGATTAGACACTCTAGAGTATGGTTGATACTTATCATTAAATAACTCTAGCATTGTACTCCACCTATGGATGGATTACGGCTCTAAGGACTAGTACTGGCTTTCTTCTTCCTTGATGAGTGTCCTAGGAAATAGCTTTAATTTCTACCAATCATTTTCAATATTTTGTAAACCACATGCATTATGAAAATCTTGAAGGTGTGTTCATGGATTGGAGTTATATCTCCTCTCAAATTTGGAAATATTGTTCATATCAAGTCATCTAATTTGACTATCCTTCACATGCCTAGTTTGAATTTTTATAGCATCTACAATATTTATCATGCTTCAAGTTGCCAACAAAGGCTCATAATTATCATTATTTCGATGATGTCAATGATGTCCTCTACTACCCCTTCAATCATGGTGGGCTCAGTGATCATCATTGTTGTCGTGTTGTTCTTGTTCATCATGATTATTCTTTTTGCGGAATTTGTTAGAACTAGAAGAGAAAATAAAGGATGTAGAGGAAGAGGATGAAGAGTGAGAAGGATTTCCACCATCATGGTGTTTGCCAACTCCTCTTTAGTTGTCACGACCATGTTCATCAGTTTTCTTATCCTCTTGATGCTTGTCTGAGCCCCTACCTTGACTGCCATTTTTACTTGAACCTAGATTGTTGATAGTGGACTACAAATTCAGGGTTGCACCGCCATCACCAATAACAAGGGGTGGAGAATCATCATGTTGAGAACCCCTAGAGGGAGGATCCTCATTGTCATTTTGGTTAAGTAGGAATAAGGAATTGGTGAACCGTTTTCCCTTCATAAACTCATGGTGCTTCTCTTGGTGTCAATCTCTCCTACATTGTGTTTCAGTGGGATGAAAGTCTCAATATTCATAATCATGCAAAATGTAATCCTCTTAAAGATCCTAGATGCCCATCCTCCTAAGGGTTTGAAGTAGCATCCTAGGCACAGATCGATCGAGAGGCATTACAGTGCTGCCTTTCATGTCTCACTATCATTGTTGTTCATCTTGATGCAAGATGAAGATGAAGTCAGGCACATACTCATCTGGATGAGTATACACCACTTTACATTCTTGAGGGACCAACAATTTAGTATCATTGCACCGATGAGAAGAAGACATTTTGCAATACAAATATGATATCAGTGTGCATATGTGATTATATTTATTGTGAGAATGATTTTTACCTTAAAGTTTGTCCAATGATGTTAATGATGTTCACTAAACCTAGATAGTGCACATTTCAACAAAAGGAATCCCTCTCAATAGCGCCAATGATGCACGACGAAGTACCGCTATGCTCAACCATACAAATCACTAAGTGTTCACATGTAATCTAGTTGAATTCTATGTCTTCTAGTACACTACCCTCTAGGAAATGAACTTGCCCTAATAGTCATTTGTTGTCTTTCCAATTACACTTGTGATGTACAAAGCTATCATCAAGTGTAATTAAGGCATATGATTTTTATTATTTTATGTTTGATGTTCCTATTGCTTTAAAATAGAGAAATGAGATGATCTAATAGCTAATTTAATCTAACTCATTAATTAATATTTAACTAATCCTAACATAAGTATTTGGTCCCACTTTCCATACACGTTCTAAACCTATGTATCTACTACTGGGATTAACAAGTGCTATGCTACTAGGCAAACCAAGAAATAGCGTTGTTGGAATTACCAAGAAAATATGTGTTTATGCTCAAAGCAGTCGTACTTATGTGTTTAATCTATTTAGCTTAATTAATTAATCAATTGAAGTCTAATTTAGCTTAATTAATTGCATAATTTATGAAAAAAATAAATGTTGAAATAAATCATTAATCTATTCCAAGTGTTGCAAAGTTTGATCAAAAGGTTCATCTTTATTGCTGTTCACATTGGTACACTCAAGTACATCAGTGTTCGAATAAAGATCTGTACACTTTCTAACTCCTACTGCAACTATGACTTGACTTCCCATAAACACAGTTAGTGAGCACGTATTTATAAACTTTATCATGGAGCTATGTCGACAGGGCCCCATAAATGCAACAAATGCTACATCGATGTGGCCGTGTCAATTGCACAACATCACATAGATGGGGCCACATCAACATGGGCCTATCGACAAGGCCACATCAATAGGGGGTCATCGACGTGACACTTTGATGCTTCATCAGTATGATTAAGTTGCTAAGTGAATAAAACACCAAGATCTTATAGTTAAATTTTGACATGTTTGTCTTTATTTAGGGGAGGTTGTAACCTATTAAGTGGAGTATGAAACACCATAAAATTTTGAGATCCTCTTGCTTCACCAGGGTCTTGGAGTTTAGGCAAGAACTTCCATAAGCGTAGCATCATGACAGTTTGGCAGGAAAATATAGGCACTGAGGTTAGAGTGTTTAGTTCAGCAAGTTTTCTACCTCTAGAGTTGACAGGCCCGATGGACTCTTCAGCTTGCCCACCTGGACAATTCACCTAGCTAACAGTCTACTCAGAAACAACGCTAGGGGTTGTCGACGGTGTTTAGGATGGACAAAATAGTTCGGAAAGTTTTCTAGTAGAGACGTCTGCTATGCTGCGCAGCATAGCAAGCCTTCGAAGAATCAATCAACTTTCTGAATACAAGTTTTGGCAAGATGTTTGCACAAGGGAAAGTCAAAATCCAGCCAACACAGGGTGCTACACTATGGTATGCTATATAGCGTTGCAAGGACAAAGCAAGTAAACTTTTCTCGTGAAACCCTATAGTTTTGACAAAAACGCAAGTTACATTGGCTGCTATGCTATGCTATGCTACGTAGGGTAGCATAGCGTAGCAAAGATGCACATAAATAGAAATGCTCCAAAGGTTAGCCTGGCGTGCACCAAGGCTTTCAGCAAAAGCTGGTGACTCCAATGCAAGTTTTCTGTTTCAGCCGGTGGCTATGCTACATAGTGTAGCACAGCGTAGCAAGCAGCTACGCTATGCCAATGTGCTATGCTACATAGTGTAGCACAATGTAGGAAGCAGCTACACTACTTTAATGTGCTTCATTTCTCACTTGCATTGTTGGCACACTAGATTCCAACATGTGCAATTTCGACAACATGGTTGCAGCGTAGCAAGTTCACAACTGATTTTACACATTTATGCAGTATGGGCATGTTAGCATCTCGTGGGTCTAGGACATGTGGCATCCAGGCCTCATTTCTTGCTTGCTCCTAGCCCTATAAATATCCCAACGAGAAACNTTGCCAGGCAAACAGTTTAACCCTGGATCTGTGTGAGGGCCATGCTGGATAAAATAGAAGCAGGGCATCCTGAACAATCTAATCAATTAGACAAGGACTTAATTGATGTAACTTAACCTTACGTGAATATTGTTTTAAATGTGAAATACACGAGGTAAAATCGATAATCAATAAATGCAAGAATGAAGGAAATTGTGCCAAACAATGATAATNATTGATTAGATTGTTCAGGATGCCCTGCTTCTATTTTATCCAGCATGGCCCTCACACAGATCCAGGGTTAAACTGTTTGCCTGGCAACCTCTCGGTGTTTCTAGCCATCGAGGTTTTCGGTTGCTACAGTTTTTGGCACTAGAAGGAGGGTCTTTTGGTGCCCCTTTTGTGTCTCACGGGTAGTCCTGCATGCTCTCTATACCTCGTTACCTATTAGCATAAATGTGACACCCTTGTGGTTGTTTACGCACCATGTGATACAGGCTAGTTGTAATGATGATTCCTTTGGAACCTTGTAGTATAGAAAGCCTCCAATCGCCACTTAATCTCTTTATTTTTCTTACTCATAAACCGTTTTTAGCTTCACAAAAATGATTTCCTCAACCATTGTCATTTCTACCTCTAATGTTGAGGTCCCTTTTTTGGTTCAGGGCATCATAGGTGCTGAACAACCACCTAGCCCAGTGCAAGGGCCACACCGATCTCTTAGGATCCAAACTGATCACCTGAGAGCTTGGTACAATAAACCAAGCTTTACAATTTTCTCTGCACTAAGGTCCAGGAAAATCTTCCCTTAGATGTCCACAAACTCAAAGATAAATGTCACTTTGAGTTCCTTTACCACATTGGGAGTGAATTTATCCCTACTCCTGGTACTATCATTCCTTTGATGCAAACGTATTAGTGGATCTTAGATCAGCTGATACAGACAAGTAGGCTTAGGGAGCAGCAAGATATGGCATCTCACTATGACAAGGCATTTCAAGATGGGTAAGAAAACCTAGATTCCCAATCTAAGGGTGGGGGTCAAACTAACCCTGCCACCATCCCTCCCATCTTGTCTTTCTAGTTGAACCCACTCTTTACGAATGCTCCCTTCATGATTACGTCTGCACCATCGCAATTCATAGTTTCATCGGCAACAGGTAGCCATGCCATGCACTCGGCATATCGACACGCCTATTCCCTTGTCTCATTCCTAGGCACTACCCCCCCCACAATCTGTTCCCCAATCCATTCCTTCATCATACCACGCACCGATCACGGCTACACTGCCTTATGTCCAGACAGTACCTACATCACAGTTGCATATAGTCTTCGCATCCATTTTGGCAACTACACCTATTTGTTGTTAGTGGTGGGCCCAGCCCCACCCATGTGGTGGACCCCATTCACTTCTCCCCCTACTTCAAAACCTTCTCAAATGTCTCACTATGCTCACCATGAAACATACCAGGTCTTGCAAATAGTACAACCAAGCATGGGGTTGTGGTCTGCCCCATCAATCACGCAAATGACCTACCTTGTGGCACCACCAACGACTTCTACTCCAATAGCACCACCCATTGGGTGGTGGATAGTACAAGTAGCACCCTTTGTAGGGGCTGCCCCAATGGCATCACCTATGAGCCAGGCTGCTGCCCCTACTATGTCACCAATGGTGGCTGCCCTACAACTCCACAACCGTCTACATTGCCCCTGGGTCTAGATCAAGCATTTCAACTTATCTAGATCCTTACTGAACAGGTTTGATGCCTCAAAGCCATCGGTTGTGACACAAAATACAATAGGGAGGGTGATCCCAATGTGCATCTTGTAACATTTAGATATGAGTCCCTTCTATTGCAATAATGGTCACATACCATTATCTGCATCTTTGCTATATCTCTAATGGGCAAAGCTTTGGACTGGTACCGTGTGCTCCCATTCTCTTCTATCTCAACCCTAGAAGAGCTATTGACTCAGTTCATAACTTGTTTCAAGTATAACTTGAGACCAGAAGTTACGTTGGATCAGTTAATGAGCATAAAGCAAGATCCACTGGAATCAGTCGAGAAATTCATACAGTGATGGAGCATTACCTTGAATGAGATCCATAAGCCCATCGTGGAGGCCCATCTGCTGGCCATCTTTAAGGGTGTAGTGAATGACTTCATTAAGTCCAAACTATACTACCTTGCTCCACTAACTCTTAGTCAGGATTTTGCCCAGACCAAGAGCATACAAGACACGGTCGAGGCAAGTAAAGATTTGGCCTATGTTTCATACAAGAACATGATTATTAAGAAGGACAAAGATAAGGGCAAGGCTACAATAGCCATAGTGGTCACTGTGGCAAACAAAGCCAAGACTAACAACAAAAACAACAAAAAGATGATCACTACGCCAACTAACCCCGCACCCAACCCAAGAAAAATTGCTCAACCCTCCACATCGACACCCTAAGCATCCACCCTGCCTAAGCCTAATTTCAAGCGTAAAGATCGCTCTAAATATACCCTACTACCATTCAAGCATTCAGAACTTCTGAAGTAATTACTGGGGGTAGGGTACATTCAACACAAAGGCAGCCAAAAGGCATTAATGGTACTACGCACTCCTTAGGAGCCCCTCCTTGGCTTTGCCCAATGAACCTCCAGTTCCTAAGAATTTTAGGCTGGAGCACTTCTGTGACTACCACCAACTTTGTGGTCACAACACAGATTATTATTTGGTGTTAAAGGATGACATTCAAAGAATGATTGATCAAGGGAAGTTGGTTCTAGATGAAAGCAACCATGTGCGTCCTAAGAATCAATCTATGCATGTTTACATAGACCCACTTAATGCCAACAATACTGGCTACATTATCAACACTATTGACATAGACAGTAATTCAAAACTACCTTAGCAACTATTTTTGGTTCAAGTGCCTCAGCATTGTGCACTGACATCAACAATGGCTAAAATAACGCCATAGCAACCATTCATCCTAAGGATCCCTCCTAGACATCCACCCCTGCACCTTTTGTAAACAAGACCGCACCATCGCCAGCACTAACACTGCAAACACCATTCATCATCAGGGGGCCAAACCACTCAACCATACCTACCCTACGTAAGACAACATCACAGCCTTCTCGTCCAAAGAAATGAGAAGAGCATTTGACAGGTGAAGCAGCAATGGAACATACTACCCCAGGTACTTTCAAGCCTACACCCTTGCCCTCTATATCTACGTTCACCTTGTCACCAAAAGCTAACCCTGGTACGCGTGCATGATCATCGCCACCTTGCCCAAAAGGGTCTGACCCCAAACTTGAAACTGCTTCTCCTCAGGAAATTCGTCTCCTCGGACGAATGGAAGAGGAGAAAGGCAGTAAAAAATAGGAAGGTGGACAAGACCTTTTAGGCCTTCTTACTCAGGTCAAGAAGGCTCTAAAATAAGAGAACATGATGTTAAGACTGTATGACCTAATAATGACTTCCAACGCACATCTTGAGGCTCTAGTTCACATGTTAACTTCAATACCAGTTGATGAGAACATGCTAGTAGAAGAGAAAGCAATTCACTTGGTTATGGTTCCTTCTATGCCTAGAGAATCATAGCCATCCCAATTGACATTCTATGTCGATTTCATTAGGGAAGACCCTGAAAAGGGTCAGGTGACTACAAAACCTCTATCCATCAGAACTCAAGTTGGCCAACATAAGTTCCGAAGAGTACATGTTGATGACGGGGCTTCCACGAACGTTATTCCATTCCCCATTGTGGATAAACTGGGTTTGGTAGACCAAATCAAACCCATGACAACGTCATGCTTGAAGTCATTCAATGGGGCATGGGTCGTGATGAAAGGCACTGTCCACATTGACTTTGTGGTAGGGGCCCAGTCTCCCACAAATGCAATGTTTATCATGGTGGAAGAGATTCCTGGGTTTAACCTGATCCTAGGGAGGTCATGGTTAGCCCAACTTAGGACCATTGCTTCATCCATACATTAGGAAATCCATATATCCTATGCAGGTAGGGAGGTGGTGATCCACAGTGACAAGGTCGAAATACAAGCAATAAACAATGTAGATATGGAGCAGGGTTCAGAGGTCATCACCTCTGATAATGAGGTGCTTGTCTTCATCGACACTAACTATTTGATGAAAGAGTCGGCCCAACATATCGGCTTAGAAAATGAAACTGCATGGGCTGAGTTGCCTTTTCAAGTAGAAGATGACAATGTAGAAAAATGCTGTAATAAAGCCTCTTAGCCTTACATCTCACCAAATCCACGATGGGTCAGAAAGTAGTTGCGTATAGCATGGCAACTCTGCTTCCTACCAAGTTAACATTCGTTGTACATTTATTTCTTGTTTGCTCCACATTCATTCATCTATGCTAGGTGCCTAATTTAGTCTTTTAAATCATTCACATATCATTCGTTTACATTACGCCATGGCTTGGTAGGGCCTAAAACTAGCAAAATCCTCCGTTTACATTACGCCATGGCCTGCTAAGGCCTAAAACTAGCAAAATTTTCCATTCACATTATGCAATGGCTTGCTAAGGCCTAAAACTAGAAATATTTTCCATCTGCATCACCCCACAGCCTGCTAAGGCATAAAACTGACAAAATTCTTTACCTCGCGTTTACACAATGGCCCGAAATGGCCTAAAACTAGCAATGGGTCAGAATGGCCTTAAACTATCGCTGCGGCCTGCCAAGGCCTAAAATTGGCAATTCAAAATAAAAAAGCAAATAAAAACTCTTTTCCTTAACACATGACCATGGCCCGAAATGGCCTAAAACTAAGACGAAAAAAGATAAAAATGAATAGCATAGATAATACGTAGGCCAAAATAAAATGAATCTTGTCATAATTCATTTTCCATTCAAAATCTCAATTAAATAATGTTTGCAATAGTCTTTCAAAAATACAAATAAGAGCCCTTGTTGTCATGCATCATCTTCCTCTGCATCATTATTTTCACCCTCAAAGGGCCTTACTTCTTCATCTGGATTCTGTATTATAGAAAATGAAGTAGCAGCTAGAGTCACAATAAAAGCTAGAATGAAATAAATTGTTGCACTGCAAGAAAGTGACTAACCTGAGACGGCCCCATGCCTGTCTTAGGAGGTATGTGATCCAAGCCGGTCCCGAGGTGTTGCTGGACCTATTCTTCAGTGATGTTTGCCCAGTGCCTATCTCCCAAGTCAATGTCTGCTGCAACTTTCTCCTTTTCAACAATTGTCCATCTTAGGAGTCCTGGAGAAAAGGAAGCAGTGGCAGTCTCACCCATAGGGAAACTCACTTCCCGTTCAGGGGATTCATTGACCATCACTTGTTGCATGAACTTTTCGTAAGTCCTAGAAGCACCAATGACATCCAGGAACACTTCATGAGTATACAACTTAATAGAAGTGTCCTGGTACTATTTACGGTAGGTGGCACATTCTAGTTTATACATATGCTTATGGTTTTTCTGGGACTACCCCCACTCCTAAACTCTTGCAATATAATCTTTCCAATCTTGGTTCTTCTGGGCCAACAAGTTCATTTACATTCACTGTTCAATTATTTTGTGCATGGCCTTATTGTTGCATTACATGGCTGTCTAATATCTTGCATGATCAATGATAGCTATGTGCCAACTGCCATCATTGGTATCTCTGGCCAATAAGAACTCATTCTTGAAGTGGAGGTCTCTCACCATAGTGGTCAGATTGGCCTTCTCCTTATCAAGCTTTTGGACCCGTTTTCATAGGTCTTCGTTTACACGCTTGCACTCCCATAGGGAGTGTGCCGAGTACAATGCAGATTCGCTAGCCTTGTCGTATATGCAACAAGGTACTTTGATCACTTTTGGTGGAAATGCAGGCATGGCGTCGACCTTGACTGCTTGTTTTAGGTCCCACTTGAGGTAAGAGGCTATCGACCGCACATAGAAATGTATTAGGCATAGTAGCGTAGCAAAGTTTAGCAATCCAAAAGGCTTCACGTAGCATTTAAAAGGCCTAGCATAGCTACTTCACTTACCCACTTCTGGATTGATTTGCTTGAGATGGATGATCATGTCATCGACCACCCCCTGCATGAACGCAAACTTATCAGGGGTCTCAGCCCATGGTTGCAAGTGGATCGAAGAAGGTCATGCAGTGTCAACAATGGTGTCTGCTACATACAAAACATGTTAGTTATGATCGAGAGAACTACAATAAAGCTGATGAGCAACACAAATGACAGTGTAAAGGCTCCTACCCAGGAAACCCTCAGGGGTGATAGTGGGATAGGGGGGGGGGGGTCGCCCATTGACATACTATCGAGTATGTAGTCAAACTCACCAGCATCTAGTTGTAGCTCTGCTTCTTCTTGTTGACTCAGCAACATGGTAGCGCCCTCTGTGTTCATCTGCTCCTCTGACACTAAACTAAATTAAGCAAAGGGATCATCAACAGAGGTCCCTTCCTGGTTGACACGGGCCTATTTTGAGTGTCCTCCTCATCAACAAGGGAGTCCTCCTCATTGGTAGAAATGCCCTCCTCGTCAGCAAGAGCATTTTCCTCATCGATGAGAGCCCCTTCCTTTGTAGTGAGAGCTCCTTCTTTCTTGACCAGGGCCCTTTCATCTGTGGTTAGGACCCTTGCATCTTTATTAGTCACCCCCATTTCAGGGGCCGTCACCTCTTCTTTGCCTTCTTCTTCTTCTTCTTCCTCTGCTAATAAAGTGTGTTTACATTAGGCAAAAGTAGACTAACTTGAAACAGATGCTACATTGTGCTACGCTACCTAACGTAGCACAACATAGAAAGCATAAACCAAACAAAAAAAATAACAAATAAAAAGAAAAAGCATTTACCAATGGGAGGCTGTATTTTGTGAAGCTTGAACCGTAATTTCTGCCCTCCTTTTTTGTTTGTATGGGGAGGCTTCTCAATTGGATGAGACCTTTTGGGCTATAGCTTAGTGGCCACCATCTCTGTAATGAGGCATTTCCCCTTTGATAAGCTACTTGTAGTAGTAGGGGATGCCTTTCCTATGTTGTCCTAGCCATGGAAGTTGCGGGCCACCCGATTCCTAGTCGTCATTGAAAATGACTCCCCAATAGCTTCTAGGGGATCTTGGGATCGGGTGGTGTGGAAGACTTGGCAAAGCCATTATTTGGAAATCTGGTTACGATTTTGCATCACCTAGACTCCATTCTCATAGACTACCAAGAATTCCACAAAGTTCCACAAGCAAGCTACAAAAAAGGCATGATGCACATTGAAATGGGATTCAGGCTTCTGATGAAGCTTGATCATTTCAGCCTGCAAACCTTTGCAAAGATGCTTGGTCCAATTGTAACGGGCCCCCTCTTCCATGACCTCTCTCATTACCCAAGCTTTCTCAATCTCAATGATCTTTCCTTGGGAGAGTAGCTTGGGGAAAGCATAGGCACAGAAGATAGGGTCAACCATTTTGGCCACTCTCAGTGTAGCTACTTTAATATGGATCCCCTTGCGAGCCTTCTCTGCCCCTAGCTACTCCTCAATGTCCCCTTGATGGTTTGCCTCATTTTTGGTCTTTGCTCCCATGAGGAGACCATTAGAAGGGATACCAAAGAGATCCACAAATAGTTGGTCGTTAATCTCAGGGACCACTAGCACACTATAGACACATCTGCGGAAGCAGTCTGCTCTTTCAGAAAAGGAGTCGGCTAGGGCAAGCATCTCGGAAGAAAGGATGCTTGGGTTCATGGCCAAGAACAACTCCATGAGCCTAGTGTCCTGAAGGTTGTTGACAAGCAACTCCGAGGCCCCATTGCAAAGCCAGTGTTGGGTCTCGTCCACCTCCCTATACTTGAAATAAATGTTAGACTCATTATTCCTAGAGGTGATCACTGTCACCTCCTAGGATTTCTTTCCCATTGTAGAAGTTTACAAAAAGAAAAAGTAAAAATATAAACAAAGCAAAAAATAGAAGAAAAATAGGAACAACACTTGAACATGCAAACATAAATTCACGGTCTAGCATATTAGGTTTGAATGACGACGAAAATGGTGGGAGGTCCACCGACACGTCTTCAACGGTGGTCAGCCTAAGGGATGTCCAATCCCTATCCAACCAACCGAACTCCTTACGCCTATTGTAAAATAGGGAGTACAAGGTTGGATAGGTTTTGTATTCACCCCCGCATTGGCCTATCACACCAGCGCACGTATTCCCAGTGGAGGAAAACTCTCGCAGTGCCATCTGTGCTAAGGCTAAGGCATCAGTATCACCATGAGGCCCACTCTTGTTGATGTAAATCCTGGTAACAAAAAGAGCACATACACTGTTAACATTTTTTGCATAGTGTAGCATGCATTAGATAACGTAGCGGAATATGTTTACAGAACTCACCCGTCAGCATAATAAATGGTTCTTGGTTTGTTCTGAAAACAGGTTCCCATATGGCGAGCAATGAACAACGTGTTGTATAGGTGGTAGCAATTATATTCATGCATTTGCCATATCCAAGTGAGATGCCTGAAGCTTTTTGGATGTTGACTGGATCCTCTTGCCTACTTGCCCCTGATTGATCCATCGATTAGAAATTTCAGAATACCCCAGTTTGCCCCAGGCAATAGGGTTTCTGTAATTGTGGCTGCTACCTCCTCCAATAAGTGTGACAAAATAATCACACTAAAGTGCTAGAGGAGGAATTGTAGGAAGTCTCATGTGCCTTCCTAGAAGTAGACTATTTGCCGCTCCACACATGCATGGGGTGGAGGAACGTTGGCCATCGGTTCGCTTAGGCAGCACAAAATCCCTACAATTTATAGGATAATCAAGATGGGCCTTAACATCACCCTACACAACACAATGTCAAATGTTAGCATTATGTTCGAGTGGAGTTTGCATGTAGCTTAATAGGATTAGCCATTTGCTAATAGCATAGCGTAACTCTTTCCTTGCATATAGCGTAACAAAACAACAAGGGCAATAGTGTAGCAATGCGATACAATCGATGCATTGACTTAAAAGTCTCACAACACACCACCCTAGCGTAGCAACAAAAAAAATTAAATACGAATTTTAAATAAGAAAGAATTTAATACGCTGCAACCATTTCAACAAATCCTTTAATGTAAAAAATGATTCGTGCTACGCTATGTTAAACACATGTTACGTTGTCAAATCATGTGTGTGGCCAAACCCTCCTTAGGGTCATACACTATGCTATTCGCATGCTAGGTTGCTAGAATCACCTAAACCTCTGCGATGAGGCAGTCATGGCAATGGTGGTCTGGGTAATACTGCATGCAACCTTAGCGTAGCATCTGTACACCCGTTGCAGCCGAGTCAACAACAACGGTGGTGTAATGGCCAAAATGGCAACCAAAACGATGATAGAAGATAGATTTTCAAAACAAAAAAACTAAAAAAAGAAAGTAAAAACAATAATAGAAACGTGGAAAAAAAAGCTAGCGTAGCAACTTACTAGGCCAATGGAGCCTCCTCTCATACCATGATGTATGCCTACAACAGATGCTCCAAGGTGTCTTTCACCTCGTCCACCTTCGCGAGCAGTAGGTGCTTGCATTCTCTTTTAGGTGCCATCGTCTCGGTTGTAGATTCTTTCTTAGTTGCTATGCTAAATCGCCTTGCTCTTTGTCAGCACAACCACTCTACTCTCTGGACGTGGGTTTTCTACTTATGATGAAAATAATGAGTTTACCAGGGGTAAACCCCTATTTATAGCCAACGCAGTGAAAAGAACTTGTTATTTTCGCACCCCGATTAATGTGGGACATTCCATATAGCGTAGCACTTTCGCTATAGCATAGCAGCACTATTTGCATCATAGTAGGTGGGCCTAACCAACAACTTTGTCTCACGTTAGACTAGAAACTTACCTTCACAAAAAAAAACCCATTAACGGTCTACAAAGACCTTAAAATAGTAGTTTTGGCTCACAGTTTCGACCAAGTTAGCGGTTCGCAAAGACCTTAAACTAGCAGTTTTGAACTTTTGCATCCAGGCAGTTCACTACGACCTTAAATTGGCAGACTGCAAAATTTGTATCATAGTTTACAATTATTTCAATTATTCATATTTCATTATTTCTTTACAAATGTTTACTATGTGTTTTTGCTACAAATAGGTATCACTTAACTTGGCATTTATCTCATTCTGGAAAGTTGAGCAAGAATGGTCATGCATCATAATCTTTCTTCACCTCTAGCCTTGATAGGTCCACATGGTGAGCTTACAAGTCAATTGAACCCAGAGTCAATAGACTGGGAAGCATCCACCAATGTACTAACCTAAATTGTTGGTGTAAGGCTGGAAGAAAATAAAGAACACCGAAAGATCGTCAAGCAGACATAGTTGACCCTGCCTTCGCCTCGAGGGAAAGCTGGAAAAGTAGACAGAGGTAGAGTGCCTTGGATGGTCTAGATGCAAATCAACCAAGGACTTCCCCGAGCATAAAAAATGGATTACGTTGGGATTATCGTAACTGATGTTTTAAAATGTAAATAGTGTGCACGAAATGTAAATAGAAACATATGCAAAATTGGTATAGTAATCAAAATGTAAAAAAAAATGTAAAAAAGATTAAACAGTATAATGGTTGGCAAAACGAGTTGTGTTGTATTGCATAGAAAATATGTGCACTGGTCAAAGCATAGCTACAGATGGAAAGTCAAGTGCCAAGCCCTGGGNTTTGAGTTTTTAAGATGTTTAACTCTAGAATTGCCAACCCCATTTATGTGAATTGACAGGGTATTTATAGGGCTGGATTGGGCTCGGGTGCGAAATTTTAAGAATGGAATCAATGGCTGGGAGATGAGAGGAAAGCAGATCAAGTGACACATGTCCAATGGACAATTGTGCATGAGTTGGACATGTGTTGGCAAGCTACGTTCTTGACTAGGCTCACTGGATCTTACAATGTGAGGGTCACTCAAGCCCATGGAAATACATACAATTTAGACTGTGAGGGCCTAACAAGCCCACAAACGAAGATTTGCAATGAAATGATAATTTACAACAAGAGAAATTGAACCTGGCTCGCTTGAGACTTCTGGATCTTTAATTTGACCACTTTGACCTCTGCAGGATACCGATTCAGGTGTTTCTATGGCTTTTGAGGCTTGTCTACTTGCACTCACATTGGGCAGTCATGCTGGGTAGTCATGCTAGGTGTGTCCTCAGCGTGACCTCAGATTGAAATAAAATAAAACTTTTGACACCACATTTTGATTTTTGAAGCCTGTTCCTTGAATGCAACCATTTCCTTGAACATTTCTAACCTTGAGAGTGATTTGAAATCTAAATTTGAATTTGAATGTGTTTGATTTGGAGCTATTTTGGATAGGCATGCTGGAGTCATGCTGCAACGTGACCTTCAGCGTGAGCTAAGGAGAATGACATGTTTCATGCTAATTTTTGAATTTCTGAAGCTTGTTTCTTGGGTGTAATAGTTTTCTGCATGTGTTTGACCCTGCAAGTCAAAATTTGAGCCTAAACGTGCCCTGTTCAGAGCCACTTTTGGCAGGTCACGTTGGACTCATGCTGCAGCGTGACTTGCAGTGTAACCTACAACATGACCTCAAAAAATTTCAATTTTGAGCTAAAATCTAGAATTTTTGAAGGTTGGGACCCATAGTTGTCAAAAGTGGACCCAGAGGATGACTTGCACCCTTGAAATCAAGTAGTTTTTAGTCAGTTTTGAGGCTCCAAAATTTGATCACACTGGAGTTATGTGGCAGCGTGACCTGCAGTGTGACTCCCAAAAATCACTTATAAATGATCATTTTTAGCCAAGTTTTGATGTTGTGTGAAGTTTCTCATGCTGAGGGTGAGCAAGATGCCTTGGGAAAGCTTGGTGTGAGCTCCATACCTTAGTCAAATTTTTCTTTCGAAACTTTGAGAGGGCTTGAGTCGTTCTCATTTTAAAGTGCTAGGCCAAAATTAGTGGTGTTTCATTGGCCCCTCTTTGTTGACGTATGGAGGAATCCACCTAAGAGGTGTCAACAAAGAAGCACAAAACATCATGAACAACAAAGCATCAAACATTAACCATCGGCCCTTGGCTGGGTGTCATCGTGCCATTTTCAAAAATACATGGGATCGAGGAAATGTGGTTCAAGATGCAAGGGATTGGTTCTAACCAGGGGAAGCCAAGAGTTGGTCAAGAGTTATGATTACTGCTAGGATTGTGGGAGAGGAATGCTCTCACATGAATGAGCTCTGTCTCTAGTCCTTGTCAATAGCTAGTGTTCAGCAAACTTGGAGCCAAGACATGGGAGGTGCATTCTTTGGAGAAATGAGGCTCTTATGGGGTTTTTACAGTGCCCATTGTAAACAGCCAAAGCCACAAGATGATGTGCAACATGGTCTTTTTGAGACACAAGTATAACTATTTTTCAAGAAAATTGCCTTGTCGCCTGGGGCTTGCATGAGAATAGTCAATAGTCTCTTATTTATGATGTCAACGGGGTCATGAAGACCTTTTCTGTGCATTTTTCTCTTTGACTTTTTGTTCTTTTTCTTTTTTGTTTTTTCTTTTCCTTTATTTTTGTTTTCTTTTGTCTTTTCCTATTCTTTTATTTTTCTTTTCTTGGTCTTTTTGAAAGATCTTGCTTTTTGTGCCATGCTCGTGTTTGAGTGCTTGCATTTTGCATCATGTATTGTGTACCATGTTTTGCATCACAACTGCTTAGAGAGTCACAGTGTGCAACAATGTATTAAGAGTTTTGAGCTAAGTGGAATGTATCTAGGGGTGTAATTGAATAGGATAATTGGGGCATGATGGAGAAACAGGGGATGTATCAGGAGTTGGGAATGTACTTATGAATAGATTGATTAACCCAGTTACGTGCATTAGGAAAAATGTGATACCTTGTCATTATGATGAAGTGCATCTATGCAAGAACGCCTCAGGTGTGTCATCCTACAAACACAACTCTAAGAAGATAAGAGAAACATAAATGAATCGGTTAACTAAGGACTTTAAACATGGAGATGAAGCCACCGTGTATAGTTTCAAAGCACACAGAATCATGAACAACATCAAATTTATTATGATCCATGAGACAAATTATGCAGTAAGTCTTTTTGGAACATTGCATAGCCAATTGCAGCAACATATCTTTTCAAACTTTGCCTAATTATCAATGATGTTGCCAGTTTATAGTCTTAGCAGACTATTGTGGATTAGTTTTACATCATAACCCGTTGGACAACACCAGTTTAGCGTTGTAGCAGACGAAGCATTGCTAGTTTATGGTCATAGCGGACGGTGAAGAGGAAAACTAGTTTATAGTCTTAGTGAACTCTGGATGCTAGTTTCACGTCATGGTGGACATATGTCGTAGTTTAACATCGTACCAGACAAAGCTCTGTGGTATCAATTTTAAGTCATGATGCCAAGACTATTCTGTGGTATCATTTTTAAGTCATCATGCTAGGTCTATTCTGTGGTATCAGTTTTAAGTCATGATGCCAGGACTATTTTGTGGTATCAGTTTTAAGTCATGATGCCAGGACTATTATGTGGTATTAGGTTTAAGTCATGATTCCAGGACTATTACGTGCCTCAAGTTTATCAGACATAGTACCGTTTCAGGTACAGATGATTTGTAGGATTAGCAAACTCATTCCCATCCATGTTAGTAAGTTTGAATGCTCCATTATTGTACACTTTGGTGACCAAGTAAGGTCCTTTTCAGTTGGCTGAGAATTTGTTTGGATGTTCATGGGTGACCTTAAGGACTAGATCTATTTCTTTGATTGGACGCTTGTGCAGATCGTGTTTATGTTGTTGCCGCTGTTGTTTCTGGTACCATTCTATTTGATCAAGTGTTCGTAGTTCAGCAATGTGTAGTTCATTGTTTTGACTTTCATCGAGGAGGCCCGAGAGAACTATCCACAACGAGGAAACCTACAATTCTAAAGGTAAAACAGCTTCAGATCCATATACAAGACTATATGGAGTTTTACCTATGGATGTTCGATGTGTCGTTCTATATGCCCACAATGCATAGACCAATTGTTCATGCCATTTTTTCTTGCTATGATTTAGCATATTTTTGAGCACCATTATGATAGTTTTTTTTGTAGCCTCTGCTTGACCATTTCTTTGTGGGTAGTAGGGTGATGAAAATGCATGTTTAATGCCTAGACTTTCACAAAAGCTTTTAGTATCTGCACTGCTGAACTGTGGCCCATTGTCAGTAATGATGGTCATTGGAATACCAAAATGGGTCACGATATTTTCTATTATGAAAGTGCAAATGTGTTTTGAGGTGGTCTTCCTAAGGGGAATAGCTTCCACCCACTTTGTGAAATATTCAGTTGCGGTGATAATGAAGCTATGTCCTGCAGAGGATGATGGTGTTATTGGTTCAATTAATTCTAATTCCCATTTTTGGATTGGCCATGTGATTTGCATTGTATGCAGTTTGTTAGGTGGAACATGTATTAGATTACCATGCTTTTGGCAAATGTCACACGTTCTTACCTTGGAGATGCAATTGTACTCCATGTGTGGCCAGTAGTAGCCTAAGCGCCTAATCTTTGTTGCCATT
Source organism: Gnetum montanum (assembly GCA_015680685.1). Taxonomy (NCBI): domain Eukaryota; kingdom Viridiplantae; phylum Streptophyta; class Gnetopsida; order Gnetales; family Gnetaceae; genus Gnetum; species Gnetum montanum. Next base: position 44,127 of record MNCI01015786.1, on the reverse strand, counting down.
GCTTTGGGTGCGATGTCCTCTCCACAAAGTCCTTCGTGGACTTATTCTATAATCGTTTGATTATCAATGCTACTAACGCACATAAGCAAAATGCCTTCATAAGATTTGCAACACAAGGTGTTCCCTATTAACGCATATTGCCGTGAGCATTTTCGCACAGCATCCTTTTGAGCGTTTGTCAAGTGTTGTGGAGGTTTGCCTCATAGAAGGTACTCTTTTATGTAATCGTACCATTCTATTGTGTGTGTTGTGCTAACAGATGCTATAGGAATTTCATCATAGGTGTTGATTATAGGTTCGGCACAATTTGTTATAGAACTAGGCAACACATGGAACATTTCAAGTGTCATGTTTAAGGCTAGTGTGGCGAGTGCATCAACAATGATTTTTTCACTTCTAGGGACATGTTGTATATCCGTTTCTACTAGTTGTCTTAGCAGATGTTTGGTCAAAGCATAGTACGATTGCAAATGGGGAGCCTGATATGTGTAAACCTCAGTGACTTGATTAATGACTAATTGTGAATCTCCTCGAACTATAAGACGTGAAATTCCTGAAGTCAACGCCGCTTGAAGGCCTCGAAGAAGACCTTCGTATTCTGCCACATTATTGGTGCAAGGAAAGGTTAATTGGTATGCGAAGGGTTGGATTTCTCCAGAGGGGTATGTTAAAATGGCCGCAGCACTCCCTCCTTGGGAGGTTGAAGCTCCATCGAAATATAGGATTGCCTCATAGTTATTGGGTATGGTGTCGATACTGTTGACATTCTCATCAGGGAATTCAGGGTTGACTATTGCTTGATCATGTGTCAGCGAGACAGCTAATTGTCTGACTATCGCTTGACCTTTTATGGAAGATTGAGCAACATAGTGTAGGTGAAACTCTACGATCATTGCTTTCCATCTAGCTATCCTACTCAATTCGTAGATGTTGTTAGTGATGGCATAGATTACATTATTCTTGCAAATGATGTAAACCTGATTTCGGAAGAGATAATGCCACCATTTCTTCAAGGAAAAGACGAGGGCAAGGCATGATTTTTCTATGTTGTTGTATCATTGTTCATAAGCAATTAATGCATGGCTTAGGTAATATACATGGATTTCAACTCCATCCTCACATTTTTGACAAAGCATTGATGCAATGGAGAAATTGGAAGTTGCAAGGTAGATGTAGAAAGGTTTATCACCTTGTGGAGGATAAATAGTTGGTAGTTGAGCCAACTCTTGTTTTATGTTCTCAAATGCTTCTTGGCATTGTTGAGTCCATTGGAAATGTACATTCTTTTGTAATAGGTGCTGCATAGGTCTCAATTTATCTATCAACCTTTGGAGGCCACGTAGTTCAGTGAAGTTTCTTGGTGGTTGCATATTGATTATTGCTTTGACCTTATTGGGGTCTACCTATATCCCTATTTTAGAGACTAGGAAACCAAGAATTTTGCCTGTTTTGATGCCAAAAATGCATTTCTTTGGATTGAGTCTAAGGTCATATTTGAGACATCGTTTAAGCACTAAGTCTAGATCTCTTGCGTGTTGTTTAGTTGTTTTAGATTTGACTGTGATATCGTCAACATAATCATTGAGCAAATTGAGCATGTAATCACTAAATATGTTTTTCATTACTCGCTGATATGTAGCTCCTGTGTTTTTAAGGACAAATGGCATCATTGTATAACAAAATGTACCCCAAGGTGTCATGAAAGTTGTTCTAAGTTAATGTTTCAGGTTGATTCTTATTTGGTTGTATCTCGAAAATCCATCCATAAAGGATAATAGTGCATGCCCAGCAGTTGTGTCAATAAGTTGATTAATGCTAGGTAATGGGAAATCATCCTTTATAGTGGCTGTGTTGAGAACACGGAAGTCAATGCATATGCATATACTATTGTTCTTCTTGGAGACTACAACAATGTTTGATACCCAATCAGAATAGTCAACAGCCCAGATGAAAACAGCTTGATAGATCTTTATGATTTCAGCACGGATGACCAATGCAACCTCGGGTCTAACTTTTCATGCTTTTTGTTTCACTGGTTTAATTTTTTCATCAAGAATAATGTTGTGTTGGATGATCCTGGGGTCTAGTCTTGGCATGTTTGTATATGACCATGCGAACGTTTTTATGTTGTATTTTTAACACTTGAATGATGTCACCTACAAGTTGTGAGTCTAGTAAGGCACTTAATTTCAATGTTCTAGTTTCGCCATTGATTGTGGTAATGGAGATTTCAACTAGAGGATCTTTAGTAATATTATCAGCTTCTAGATTTAGAGTTTTAGTCACTTTTTTAGGCCAATCTAACATTTCTTGAGTGGAGGCTATTAAATTAGTATAAGTGGATGGATTTAAATCCAAGGATTCTAGGTTGATTGCTCTCTCTACCTCCCCATATGGTCCATCGAGAGACAATGTTGAGAGGATATTCTTGGTGGCCATGTGCTTGCTCTTGCCAATTTAAAATGGGAGCGGAGTAAGAGACACCCTCTTGGTGAAGGAGTTACTAAATACAAGTGAACTATGCACTGACAAAAATTCAGAAATGTAGTGGAAGTCATGCCAGTTTAAGGCCATACTGGGCCACATGGTAGTTTAAGGTTGTACCGGGCCACATGTTGACTTTGACATTTGGACTAAGTGTATGCACTATTTTAAAATTTTAAAATTTTGGCTTTCAAATTCTACATTTTTAAATTTTAGAGTGAACAAAAAGGTTTCGGGGATTTTAAAGTTTTATGAATTTATGCCCTTTCCAAATGTTTACATATGTTTATTTGTTTATCATTGATTTTTCAGCACTTTCCTCCTCTTTTCATGAGAAATTTTGGGCCCCATTTAAGGTGGTTGTAATGACAAGGAAAGCTATGCCAACACAAGGCAAAGATGGTTTGAACAACAACATGTAACCAAAGTAAAGAAGAGGAACTAAAATAAAAAGCCAAAAATTAAATAAATAAAATTAAATTACTAGGGAGGGATAGAAAAGGGAATTTTGAAAAAGAAAACCTTATTTCTATTAGCGTGAGTTGCTGGAAATTGGAAGAACAACGTGACTTACCCAGAGTGTAGCGTGAGCCAAGGCGTTAGCGTCAGCGTCAACGTGACCATGAAAGACAATGGCAAGGGAAAGGCATGCAGGGGAAAGGGAATGAAGAAGGTACCCCTAGAATTCATGGAGGAGGGTGAAGAGCTCCTCCAACGTCTCCCCCAAGTTAGGATTCTGATGTGGAAGAAGGCCCTGCATAGGTAAATTCTTTGCCCCCAATTTTTCTCTAGTATTTTGCAAGCAGCGTTACCTAGGATGAGATTTTGTGCTTGGGATTTTTGGGCTTGTGATTTTGGATGAATAAAAATTTGGGGTGTAAGTGCACAGGTTGGGTTTTCAGTTTCCTTGGCATTTTGTCCACAAAATTTCTGGCTTTCTCGACATTATAGTTGCAGGGTTTTGGCCTTTCTTGGCATCACTAGTTGCAGGGAAAGCTAACCTGAACTTGGGGTTTCTTTGTTCTACCTTCCTGGAAATGTGACTATCCTGCCCTAATTGTCTTGCCCTCTTTGGTAGCGTGACTACAACATTTTTGATTTTTGAGAGCGGCGTGACTTGGGATTTTTCAAGGTAGTGTTACTTGCGAATTTTTCTGAATTTCGAGGTAGGGAATGAACAACATGACTATAAATTTTTGGGGCAAAATATTTCGATTTCAGAGGGTAGTGTGATTGTGAATTTCAAGGTAGGGAATGAACAATGTGACTTTGAATTTTTTGGGATAGGGAACGAATAGCGTGACTTTGGATTTTTGGGCCAAAGTTTCCAGTTTTGGAGGGAAACGTGACTTGCAAATTTTTTGATTTCAGTCCTGGGTAGCGTGACTTGCAAATTTTTTTTTTGATTTCATTCCTAGGCAACATGACTTGCAAATTTTTTGATTTCAATCCTGGGTAGCATGACTTGCAAATTTTTTTATTTTTCCCCAAGACAACGTGACTTGTAATTTTTCAATTTTTCCCCAGGACAGCATGACCTGTAATTTTTCAGTTTTTGCCTAGGGCAGCATGACCTGTAATTTTTTAGTTTTTGCCCTGGGCTATGTGACTTGTAATTTTTCAGTTTTTCCCCAGGACAGTGTGACCTATAATTTTTGAGTTTTTTCCCTGGGCTGCGTGACCTGTAATTTTTTAGTTTTTGCCCAGGGTAGTGTAACCTGTAATTTTTTAGTTTTTTCCCTGGGCTGCGTGGCCTGTAATTTTTCAATTTTTCCCTAGGACAACATGACCTATAATTTTTGAGTTTTTGCCCTGGGTTGCGTGACTTGTAATTTTTGAGTTTTTGCCCTGGGCTTTTGAAGGAGGACATGGCCAACGTGAACGAGGGCAGGTTTTAGAACAAATTGTAGTTCTAACGTGAGCTAGAATGTGGGAAGGCCAAGCATGACTTGGTGGTTGGAAGGCCCAACCTGACTTGATTGTAGGGCTAGCTTGACTTGGTGCATGACTTGGTTGGAATAACCTTCTAGTGTGAGTTGCCTTTGGGAGGTTGCGGTATGAGTGTTAAGTCTTCCTTGCTTAAAAAGTGATTGCCAAGATGTTTACTAATTTCTAAATTTTATATTGTTTATCTTGTTGATTATTTTTTTTGGGATTGATGATTTAAACATGGATTTACTCTGAAACTGATTTCAACGTACCCCAGTAAGTGTCAGATTACACTAAATAGATGTTAGTGTCCTTGTCTCGTGGGGTGAAGTTAGTGATTCAAAGTATCTATTTATGTGATTTTTGATTTTATGTGGTTTTGCCCTGTGGTTAGCACTTAAATTTTTTCTCTTACCTAACATTTTGACCATGTGCAGGGGACCTAAATCTTCTCTTTTGGTGGTTGAGCTTGCTGGGGCACTTGCTTGGTTTGGCCCTTTTGGACTGGACACCCCCCCCTATGACTTGCGCATCGGGCCCCATGTGATATGGTTTCATCCTGGTGTCAGTTCATTTTTGTCTTTCGTCTTGCAGCATTTTAGTGTGGTTATATGGTCTCATTTGAGTGAACAACTGGCTCATGATATCATGGACATAGCGTTGCCTAGGTCCACAGAAGCCATGCTTACCTTTGTTACTGATATTGACAAGGTACTTTTCAAGGTTGCAGGAGGCCCCGTTGAAGGTCCTAGATCTACACATCCCTTGACTCGTGTGTGGGAGCTACCAATGTGTAGTCACTACAATAGTAGCAACACACTTTCCTAGCTCTCTGTGTGCACACTCTATTCTAGAACCCCCTTGGGATAGTATATAGAGTGGACAGGTATGCTTCCTTGTATTTCATTTTAACTTGTGATTCTATTTTAAATTTTACGTCATCCTCTAAATGTAAATGTTGTCTTCCTATGTAGGCCCTGTTTTGATGAACATGGGATGCGCGATGATGATGGTGGGCTTTCCTTAATGCGAACAGCGCTAGAGACTTTTATGGTGGGCCCCATTCTTCATGCTGCAGTATTGGACTAGACAAAGATGGCTCTCGTTGACGGCCATAGGCAATTTTCAAGAGCCTTTGAACTTTGCCAAGCTCGAGGTTGGTTGCATGAGGAATGGTCTTTCCAAGGGTCAATCTTTCCTCAAAGAATTGATCCTACACTTACCTTGCCTATGCTACTTACTGATGGTAAATGGCCATACCCTAGACTCCATTTTTTTTCTTCCTTTTGGTTACATTATCGTTTACCATGCTTTTAATCTTTTGCTCTATGTTTTTTTTCTTTATAGCAGCCATCCCTCCCAAAGAAATCATTGTTACAACAGGGCGTATAGAGGCTACTCTTTTCACAAAATTTGGGGAGGTGGAGCAATCACAAAAGTGATTGTGAAGGGGAGCTTCTGAGTTGATCATCAGTTGCCTTACCCAGGCAGGTCTGATGGACTTGTTTTTGGCTTTGACTCCTAGCATCCTGGCTACTGAGATGATCACCATTATTGATTCCTTCAATGATGATGCTTCCTATTTTAGCACACAGGTCTGAGGGGTCAAGGTATCTTTCCATTTGACCACTGAATTCATGTTTGACCTTTTTGGTATGCCCATCGATGGTGCCATGGTGGCTATAGATAAAGCAACCAAGGAGGACTAGGTTATAAAAGAACTGAAGGAATGGTTAGGTGTATCTCGGGGTCGTAAAGGTTTTGCTATGCAAAACAACACCCGATCAGTGGAGGTGAACTTTCTATATCCTCTATTTTGGGAAAGGGCATTCTGTAAATCTCTTTCTCAAGGGAGAAATCTTGGGATCGAGTCTACACATGTCATACATGAAGTCTTAGAGATAGGCCAATGCTACAATTGGGCACAGTTTCTTTTATCTGGTTTTCGTGGGGAGATTATCAGGTTATGTTCGAACATCCATGCTAAATCCCATTTCACCTTTGCCTTCTTTGCGGGGTATTTATGTAGGTTCGTTGAGTTCTTAGTGGTTTACGATGATACCCATCATGTTTTGAGGGACAATTCACAATTGTCCCGTCCATGGGTTTGCCACCTATTTAGCATCACCAGATTCCAGGATCCTCCAGAAGAAATTAAAGAATCCTCATTAGTCACCACTGGAGGTGTGGTTATCCATTTCCATCATTCCCATGATAGCTTGGGATTGGAACCACCTAGGCTACGCACGTCTATGAAAAGGGTTGAACGTTTAATTGGTGAGACCATTGAAAAGTCCAAGATGAAGGTGAAGAGGAATGAACATGCAAGGGAGCCTGCCCCAGATGTGATACCACCAAGAGAAAGAAGATTCATTTTGTATTGCCAGTGGAAAGTAAGTATTTTGTCTTACTGTTATAAATTATTTGTTATTTGTTGTTTTTTGATCTATATGTTATATATACTATGTTATGCTAACTCTAAGATTCTGAATTATTAGAAGAAAGTTATGAGGAAGAGAGAGAGAGGCTTTGGCCTTGATAGCTGATCCTGAAGTGATTGTCACAGGGCCGACAGAATAAGTGAAGGAAAGAGAAGGAGTGATCGAAGAACTTCCTACCTCAAAAGAGGAAGACATGACAGACATCATAGGGACAAAGCTTGCAGAGTCTATGGATGCATCTAGGCAACCCAGTGATGAAGGAGATGTCCTTGGTGGCTTGTTCAATGGATCCTTGCAACTTGGTGATCTACCCCAGCCAACCGGCAAAGGGCTTTTCGGTATGTTCCGTTCAAAGCGATCTATATCTTTGTATCCTTTATTTTTTACATGTTGTTCTTAATTATCTTGATTGTTTTGGCATTAGAGGTAAATGCTAAGATTGTTGAGGCACATGCATCTTGGGTAGAGGTGTCAGGAACACAAGTTCCAATCAATGTGACCTCCCCTGCTTATCCTACATCAACCGACCAGCTAAGACCATGGCCTGAGATGCCTAGTAAGATAGACTTTGTTAAAGGCATTGTTGATGACGTGGTTGCTCGCCTACAAGAAGTTCATCCAGAACTAGGTATGTGTATGTCATGTATTGCGCTTAGTGTCTGGGTTCATTGTGTTTCTTTGCATTCATTGTTGATTATAGGTGATTTGTATGTGTGGTGCTTACACCTGTAGGCGTCAAGCTTCAATGGGATCCCTCTAAAGCTACTCAAATTGATGCTTTCCCTGAATTACTAGGGAATGTTGAGCAAGTCCCAAGGAATGTGTATGATGCAGTCTTTGGTTGCGTCGTACAGAAGACCAAGTTGCTTTGGACTTATAGGCATTCAGTTGAGTACTTATGGGACGAGGTGCATTCATTGAAAGAAGCACTAGAAAAGGAGAGAGAAGAACAGGGATCTCCAGTCTTGTTACGATTTTGCTGCTTCTAGACTATCTAGTGATAGCACTTGGCGTACTTCTGAAATCACCTATGCACGCTACTAGATGATTTTGAATAGCAAGGTGTAAGCTACATGGGATTTGGCTGAGCAACAAGCACAAATAGATTTGCTGAATAGAAAATGTCTTTATTGGAATTCCTTTGTGGCTAAGGTATGGAAGTGGGGCCAAGACCAAAAGGACCATAAGCATCAATACAAGAAATGGTTGAAGGAAGAGTCAGTTGAACATCTGCTAGATGGAGATGTTCATTGATGGGTTAGGCTTGCGGTCTACTTATGACAGGTTCACCGAATGCACCAAGGTGGAAGGATCTCTCGAGAGAATGATTGCCACCACCTCCAGGGAGGCTTCTACAGGAATGTTCTCTCTTAAGCGTCCTACCTAGACTTCAGTGGACAAGGGTAAAACCTTAGCTGGCATTAATCTTGGCTTGGAGGAGGATTGGGTGAATGTACTCAAGGTGGAGATTCTATAGCATTTGGAAGCCAACTTAGGGCCCTCCTCACTTGTGAGTGTTTTATTATGGCATTCATTTTTGTATGGTTTTGTTGTTTTCATTGTTAGTGTTACTGTATTTATAATTTTTTGTGTTCATGATTTGCCTTACCACTCTTACCTATTTTGTTTTGTTTTCTATTATAGGGACATGTTAATAATGGAGCTAGCCCCAGTGGAGCAAAGGCGAATGATGAAGATGATCTAGGGGAGAAACCCCCTCCTTGAGTTTATTGTTAATCAGATTTTAGCTATTAGATGTCTTTTGATTTTTTGAATGTTTGATGGAAATGTTTGGTTGACAAATGTAATAACATGTACCTAGTTATGTCTTGAAATATATTGACGTATCATCATTTTTTTGTTTTATATGTTTTCTCTTTTTGTTTTCTTTTTTCAATATTATTGTGAATATATGCGTGTAACTAATGTAATATTGTGGAAACAAACGTAAATTAACTCTTGCAAAAGAAGAAATAAACGATAAGGCATAAATCGAGACTGCAACTTGTCTCATTTAAATTTGACATAACGTGGTGAATGTTTGTAAGCTTGCGATTGAATCTTAGTTTAAAGCCATTTCGTTCTATGCACATCAGTTTAAAGTCATAATGACCTATTGCATTCGTTCGTAAAAGAACGAAAGATTACTACTTTTATGCCTTAGTGGGCCAAAAGGAAGAACCGTTTTAGGAAGCTTTTAAAAGGAATCAGCCATTTCTAACTGTGGCTAGTTTATCATCATTGTGGACATTCGTTGGCAGTTTAACGTCGTACCAGACAATTGGTAGTTTAACATCATTTCAGACATGTGGTAGTTTCGTTCTAGTTATTGAGTTGCCTCTTTATCTTTGGTAGCTTAATGTGTGGGGTTGGGCATGTGGGTATGATTTTATACTCACCTTCCCCTTCATCAGTCATGTCAAAAGGTAGTTCCAACCAGGAAACATTAGTAGGAATGGCTCCTATGTTTGCATCTTCTTGTGTTTCTTCAATCCTAGTAGGGTCGTGAGTTAACGTTGGGTTCATGTCTTGATGTATGTTCACAGTTTCTTTCTTAGGCTTAATGAACTCAATTTTTGATTCTTGACCTACCTCAGGATGTGAGAAAGTGATCGGTACAATTGTATCCCCATGTATGATGATCTCACCACCCTCGTAAAGTAGGTGAATCTCTTGATGGATTGGTGAGGATACCGCTTTAAGTTGGGCCAGCCAGGGACGTCTTAGAATCAGATTGAAACCTGGCATTTCGTCAACAACTACGAATTCAACTAATGTGGGGAATTGGTCCCCAGCTATGAAATCTAAGGTAACCATACCTTTCACCCCAACACGGGAACCACTAAAGGAATTTAGGAAAGAATTTTTCATGGGTTGTATTTGTTCAGTAAGTCCTAGTTTTTTGATGATAGGAAAAGGTATTACATTTGTGGCCACACCATCATCAACATGCACCCTACGTATCTTGAAATGATTAACCTGAATCATTATGAACATAGGGGTTATGGTGACTTCTCCTGTTTTCTCATCTAGCTTAATGTCCTTAGTGCAAAACTCTAGGGATGTGGCCTTTGATTCCTAAAGTTGTGGGGACAATACTACATAAATAGATGGTTCATCTGCAGGAAGGTCCTCACTAACAAGGATTGAGATCAGCATCCATACAAGAGCTTCCCAAAGTACTGATGAAGTCATTACTAGATCATATAGACTTAAAGAAGTATTTTTTTGTTTTAAGGCTTATGTGACCTGGGTTAATGTGTTTGCTAGGTCTTTACTATTTGGAACACTCTTATCAATTAAGACTTTTTCCATTTGACCCAGCATTCGTATTTCTCATGGAGGAATGTTTGCATTAGTGACTGAGGCTGCTGGGTTTGGGACACAACCCATGACATTATCCTTTTTTTGATGGCTTGTACTAGGCTCATTGACAGACGAACTCATAGGAACATCATTTAGCAGTGTAGGCTTTGGTGGTCCTAATTTATGTTGACTGTTCTCTCTTTCTAGATGTTCTCTTGTTAACATATCAGTAAGATGTTCCCGCAAAGGTCGCAAGGGAGTAGAGGCGGGTTATGTGCCAGGGTGTTTTGGCACCCGGACCACAAAAGGAATGGGTCGATTTTTGGACGGTATGGTTGTCGTGGCGACAAAAGGAGGTACGCAGATAATGAATGATTTTTGTGATGCATGAGACGAGGGTATAGTGAAGGGGATTTGAGGAAATGTTTGGGTAGGTGTGTTTTCTAAAGGTCTATGAATCACAAAAGGTATTCGTGGGATGTCTTGTTTATTCTCCACATGGATTGCATTAATCACATATGGTGCTTCACTAGCATTAAGAGGATCCTTGTAGACCCCCATGGGCTGGTTTTGAGGTCTTACTAGGTTTGCCTCATCGAACACTACTTCACCCCTATCAATCATGTGTTGTATATCCTATTTCAAGGTGAAATAGTAATTAGTTCCATGACTGGGTCATTGACGATACTCGCAAAACCTATCTAACCTAAAACCTCTTGGAATGGGTAGTTCATTAGGTGTTGCTAAGGCTAGGTTTTTGGCTAGCTCATAGAATCTATTATGTTTTTGAGATGTTGCAAGAAAAATTTGTTTATGTTTAATTAGCCTAGCCTTTAGAAGTTGATCGAGCAACTATGAAGGTTTCATGGGCAAGGGTGTGTATTGGGTAGGATCTTTTCTTTCGAATGTACGGGCATGATCCATGTTGATGTTCCTATTTGAGGAAGTTTCAGGTGTGGGCGTAGGTGTATTTCTTTCATAGCCATTTGAGACAGCAGGTTGTTCTCCTTTTTATCCTAGATGACTAGGTCAGGTTGGCTTAGCCACTGCTGCTACCGTCGTTTTGGATTTATCTTTCTTAGTATGTTGGCTCCTAAAGGTTGAGTAGGTTAGGTCATTTCTTGTTTGTGCAGCCTCTTCTATATCTTTAATTTATACAAATGCTTGGCTCAAGGTACGGGATTTTAAATAGTAAATTTTTGATTTAATAAAGTCATTCACAGTCACCTTAAGGATGGTAAACATATACGTCTTAGGTATGCGCTCGTGAAGTTCATTTAGGGCCACACCACCTTTGGATAAATTTATGTGCTAGCTCTAATGGTGCTTGTTTAATTTGGATTAGGTTATCTAATGTGGCTTTAGGTTTTAGATTGTATTTGAAATGGGTGACAAACTCATGCGACAAGTCTTCTAGAGAAGATATGGAGCTACGGGGTAAAGCTCAGTACTAGTCTAGGGCTTTCCCGATTAAGAACATAGAAAACACATGTAGAATTACATGAGGCCATGCCTAAAGCAATAGAAATTCTATTCAGAATGTTACTAGGTGAGTGTTTGGATCTCCCTCTCCATTATACTTAGTCAGTTGAGGTAACGAAACTCCATTTGGAAAGGTTAGCGGAGGAACTGAGGGGTCGATTGGATCATCTTGATAGAATTCTAGTACCTTAACTTCCTCCGTGTTCATAGTTTTAAGACATTTTAATTCTTCTACTAATGCGTGCATCATTTTCTTCATATCTTCCCACTCTTGAGTGGTGGGTAGATCGGCAATTTGAGTCGATGGTAATTGATAATGACTTGATTGTGACATCATTTGTGGAAAGAGAGGTTATTGGACTACTGTTTGTTGTGGTGGGATGAAATTTGGGGTTGAGACAAAGGAGTGTGATATGCTGTAATGAGTAGATAGGTTTTGTTGGATAGTCGATGGGACCCATTGCCCAGTTACGGGTTGTAAAGCGGTTAGTGGTGCTTGTTGGATTTGCACCTGAGGTATGTAATGGGTAGACGTGGAAGCTGGTATGAATGATGGAATCCCAACCACTTGAGGTCGAAAGGTCAATCCTGCATTAGTTTGAGGAGGAGGCTATTGGGATTGTATTTGTAGAGGTATGATGGAAGTGGATGCGTTAGATTGGACATTGGACTTGGAGAAGATGGGAATGGGAATCGCTACTTCCTGTAGAGAAGCTAGTGGTGGAAATTTTGTCTCTTCCAGGAAAGGTTGAAACAATGGTTTTGTATGGGCATGGGGGCTAATAGTATGGTATGAATCCCCATGTTTGGATTAGGCTGTGAAGTCATCCTCCTCATCTTCACCCTGAGGCTCTATCAGCAGTGTTGTAATGCTTGGCTTCTTGCCATGAGAAGCTAGGATATGAGTTTATGGTGGTGTTCAGAGAGCGGGATTATATCAAACGCTGAAGGGATGAATTCATGAACTCCTTTATGGATAAGTTCATAGTCTTTCTTTGCTTCTCTCTCTACACGATCGATGGGTAAGTTGGCTTGAATCTTGACACAGGTGAAGTTATACTATTCGGGTGTAAGAGTTGCATAGGTAGGGTTTCTTCCTTATAGCCTAAGTGACTGGCATGTAGGGCCTTGGGAGTTTATATGTTCGATGACGCTTATGGATTTGGTAGCAATCATGAGGTTTGAGGTTTCAGCCCCAAAGTCAGAGTTCGACAGTGTCACTGGGTTAACTTGGAAAGATTCCATAATGAATGTGAGCAAACTGGGCTAGATGTGTTGAATTACGAGCAACTACAGCATGACCAAACTACAGCGTACCTAGCGTGACCCAACTACAGCATGACCAGCATGACCCAACCACAATGTGACCAGTGTGACCCAACCACAGCGTGACCAGCGTGATCAAACTGTAGCGTGACCAGTGTGACCCAAACTGTAGTGTGACCAATGTGACCCAAATTACAGCATGACAGACTACAGCAGCACGATGGACAAGGAGACTTACTAGGATAGGATGAGTGAGTTTTAACAAGTGACATGATCAACATTTTATCGGACAACAGACAAGAATGAACCTCCTTTTAGTGCCAATTTACTGTACTAACCTAAATCATTGGTGTAAGGCTGGAAGAAAAACAAATACCGAAAGATCATCAGGCAGACACAGCTGACCCTACCTTTACCTCAAGGGCAAGCTGGAAAAGTAAATGAAGATAGAGTACCTTGGATTGTCTGCACACAAATCAACCAAGGACTTCCCTGAGCATAAATTATGGATTGTATTGGGGTTATTGTAACTGATGTTTTAAAACATAAATAGTGTGCATGAAATGTAAACAGAAATGTATGCAAAACTGGTATAGTAATCAAAATGTAAACTAAATGTAAAACAAATTAAACAGTATAATGGCTAGCAAAATGAGTTGTATTGTATTGCATAGAAAAGATGTGCACTGGTCAAAGCATAGCTATAGATGGCAAGTCAAGCACCAAGCCTCAGGGCAATGTGATGTGATGTGATGTGATTTGCTTGGATGCTGGGAGTTAGAATGTATCTAGTGCCCAAGGATTGCTGGTCTAAGTTTTTAAGCTATTTAACTCTAGAATTGCAAACCCTATTTATGTGAATTGACAGGGTATTTATAGGGCTGGGCTGGGCTTGGGTGCGGAATTTCAAGAATGGAATCAACGGTTGGGAGATGAGAGGAAAGCAGATCAAGTGACACATGTCTAATGGACAACTGTGCGTGAGTTGGACATGTGTTGGCAAGCTATGTTCTTGACCAAGTTCACTGGATCTTACAATGCGAGGGTCACTCAAGCCCATGGAAATACATACAATTTAGACTATGAGGGCCTAACAAGCACAAATGAATATTTGCAATGAAATGATAATTTAAAACAAGAGAAATTGACCCTGGATAGCTTGAGACTTCTGTATCTTTGATTTGACCACTTTGACCGCTACAGGATACTAATTCAGGTGTTTCCATGGCTTTTGAGGCATGTCTACTTGCACTCACGCTAGGCAGTCATGCTGGGCAGTCACACTAGGTGTGTCCTTAGCGCGACCTTAGCCTAAAATAAAATAAAAATTTTGACACCACATTTTGATTTCTGAAGCCTGTTCCTTGAATGTAACCATTTCCTTGAACATTTCTAACCTTGAGGGTGATCTAAAATCTGAATTTGAATTTGAATATGTCTGATTTGGAGCTATTTTGGACAAGTCAAGCTGGACTCATGCTACAGCGTGAGCTTCAGCGTGACCTAAGGAGAATGACACGTTTCACACTAATTTTTGAATTTTTGAAGCATGTTTCTTGGGTGTAATAGTTGTCCCTACAAATCAAAATTTGAGCCTAAATGTGCCTTGTTCGGAGCCACTTTTGGCAGGTCACGCTAGACTCATGCTATAGTGTGACCTGCAGCATGACCTCAAAAACTTGCAATTTTGAGTTGAAAAATGGAATTTTTGAAGGCTGGGACCCATAGTTGTCAAAAGTGGACCCTGAGGATGACTTGCACCCTTGAAATCAAGTCGTTTTTACTCATTTTTGAGGCTCCAAAAGTTGGTCACATTGGAGTTACGTGGTAGCATGACCTGTAGTGTGACTCCCAAAAATCACTTAGAAATTATCATTTTTAGCCCAGTTTTGACACTGTGTGAAGTTGCTCACGCTGAGGGTGAGCAAGCTGCCTTGGGCAAGCTGGGTGTGAGCTCCATACCTTAGTCAAATTTTTCTTCCAAAACTTCGAGAGGGCTTGAGTCATTCTCATTTTAAAGTGCTAGGCTGAAATTAGTGGTGTTTCAACCGATAACACTGTAGCATCCTTAGAAACATCCCCAGACTAGCCCAAACATCTAGTCCAAGCCTTAGATTTAGAGACTGGGGATGTGACTGAGGACCCTCTTATTGAAATGCCTGTGAATACATCTAGGGGGAAAATAAAAACGTTAAAACTTAGCTCCCTTCTAGATTCACAAATACATAAAGATGTATCCAAGATCCTGCAAGACAACATCGAAGTATTCATGTGGTCTTATAACAACATGTCGGGCTTAGATCCAAGGCTTATACAACATAACATTATCTTAGATCTATGTATGAAAGTAAAACAAAATGCTCGCAAGGTTAAACCAGAGATTGCACTAGCCATACTAGATGAAATCACCAAGATGTATCAGGCTAGTTTCATTCAGGCAGTTGATTACTCAGACTAGGTGTGAAACATCATTATGGTTTCTAAGAAAATGGGAGGAATACAAATATGTATAGAATTTTGGGATCTGAACAAAGAAACAATCAAAGACGACTTCCCACTACTGAGTATTGATCAACTCATTGACACTACGGCTGGGCACGCTCTATTATCCTTCATGAATGATTTCTCCTTCTATAACCAAATTTGCATCAACCCAGAGCATTAGTTAACAACATCTTTCATGATCCCTTGGGGTACTTTCTATTACACCATGATGCCCTTTGAGCTCAAAAATTCCAGAGCAACCTACCAGAGAGCCATAACATACATCTTTAGTGACTACATCCTAGAAACATTAAACGACTACGTGGATGACATAGAGGTCAAATCTAAAGAGGCTGCTGATCATTCCAACAATCTAGGTGTAGTCCTCAAACACTGCTAGATGCATGACTTACACCTCAATCCAAAAAAGTGTGTCTTTGGGGTAAGAACCGGATGCTTGTTAGGGTTTGTAGTATCAAAGGCTGGAATATGAGTGGACCTTGACAAAGTTAAGGCCATCGTTAATATAGCACCCCCTACCAACCTTAAAGAATTGTGTAGGTTGCAATGTAGACTACAGTTCATTAGAAGGTTTATAGCAAATTTGAATGACAAGTTACACCCCATGCAACACTTACTAAAGAAAGGGGTTAACTTCAAATGGAGAATACAATTCTAGCAAGCCTTCGATGATCTAAAGAAAGAGCTTTTATACCTCCCAACTATTTACACACCACAGAGGGATAAGCCTTTCTACATCTACCTTGACATCTTAGACATGTCTATCACAACACTGTTATGTCTTAGACAAGACGATGGCTCTGAGATTCCAGTCTATTACCTGAGTCATGCATTGATAGCATACAAGGCAAAATACAATGAGGTGGAAAGAAATTACCTCGCCCTAGTGTTTGTATTAAAAAAGTGGAGGCATTACTTGTTCCGTAGCAAAGTTAACATCATTTGCAAAAGCAATGTACTCCGGGCTATCACGAACAATCTATACGAAATTAGCAGGATAGCCTAGTGGAAAGCCATAACCATGGAATTCGATTTGAATTATGTGACCTAATCATTGACAAAAGGTCAAGCTATAGCTACCCAACTTACGACCTCACTCTTTGATGATCGGGCAACCATAGAACCTGAATTTCCTAATGAGCACATTAGCACCATCAACGCTATCCCATTACATCTCGAAGCTACTTTGCATTTCAATAGCACCTCGACTACGCGTGGTGGTAGTGTAGCAACTGTCATGACATTCCCCTCTGGGGACATTCAACTGTTTGCTTATTGTTTCATGTTCCTTTGTACGAACAATGTGGTAGAGTGCGAAGGACTTCTTAGGGGCCTCTTAGCAGTCCAAGCATTAAAAATTCAACACCTAGCCCAACAACGATGGCACAATACTATCAAGTCACCGAGGTGTATACCTACAAAGCTACTCACCTACAACCCTATTGCGACCTAGCCAAAAGTTTACTTAAATAGTTTGTAACAATGGATGTTTAACACGTGCCATGCAATGAGAACACTATAGCATATGCCTTGGCCACCCTAGCATTAAATGTGCCACCACACCTGTTTGCAACTTTTCCTGCTTCGATAACCGAGTGTATAGAGCCTATCACTCAAGTGGTACACATATCCTCTGTAAGCACTGCAGATACCCAGGAGTGGTACACCAACATTAAAGTATATCTACAACATGGCGAACCCCCATGCGGATTGACATCTACTCAAAGGGATGTGATCCGCAAGTGTGCTTGGCAATATGTACTTATGGGAGATAACAACTTGTGAAAACACTCCTTTGATGGGATATTGCTAGCATGCTTAAATGAGGAGCAAGCATAGAAGATCATTAATGAGGTACATGAGGGACTGTGTGATGGACACATGGCACCTAGGGCCATGGCAGCAAAAATCAGATGCCTAGGGTACTACTGACCTCACATGGAACGTGATTGCCTAGCCAAAGTTAAGGCTTGTGATATGTGCCAATGATATGCAAATTTTATACACATTTCACCTACTGAGTTGCACCCGAGGTAGATCATGTGGCCATTCCAATGATGGGGACTAGACATTATAGAACCTATCAAGCCTAAGTCTTCCGTAGGGCATAGCTTCATCATCACCGCCACTGAGTACTTTACAAAGCGGGTAGAGGCTATTCCCCTTAGGAAGACTACATCCCAACAGGTTTGCCACTTTATATTAGATAACATCGTAACAAGGTTTGGACTTCCCATGACTATTGTGATAGAAAATGGGCCATAATTTAGTATTCTAGAAACCAAAACCTTTTGCAACAACCTTGGCATTAAGAATCCTTTTCCTCACCATACTACCCGTAGGCAAACAGACAGGTGAAAGCTACGAACAAAGCCATCATCAACTTGCTCAAGAAAATTCTTAGCAATAGCAAGAGTTGATGGCATGAGAAAATCCTCTATGTGCTATGGGCTTACAGAACGATGTGGAGGACGACAATAGGTAAAACTCCTTATAGTCTTGTTTACGGATTTGAAGCAGTGTTGCCTCTTGAATTGCAAATACCATTACTTCAAATGATCCTATCAAAAAATCATGAGTGAAGCCTAGAATAATGAGTCGAGGATCATCGACCTCGACTCCATAGAGGAGGTGCATGCATAAACACTTGGCCGCATCGAGTGATATCAAGATAGGTAATGGAAGAAGCATCATGCAAACCCACATCAATGGCCGATAAAAAAGGGGAACCTCATTCTCAAGGCTGTCCGTGAGTATGTGAACAAATTCTTAGCAAACTGGGAAGGTCCATTCATGATCACAAAAGAATTTGGGAATAGAGCCTTCAAGTTGGCATACATGGATGGCAATGAGTTTGCAAATCCTGTGAATCATTCGTATCTCAAGTTGTACTACAAATGATGCATGAGTAAGGTAAGCAAAACATCTGCTACAACGTAAAACTGGCAAAGCTCGTTCGCTACAATGTAAAACTAGCAAAGCTCATTTTCTATGACATAAAACTGGCGAGTATAGCCCTCTATGAGTATAAATTGGCACAACGATAGTCTGCGATAACTATAAACTAGCACAAATCATCTTCCATGATGTAAAATTGGCAAAGCTCATCGCTACAATGTTAAAATGGCACACACAATCTGCTACGATCTTGAATTGGCCCATCCACCATCTGCTATGATTATAAACTAGCACAGTAGTCTACTGGAACCTTAAACCAGCACAACGGTCTACTAGGACCTTTAAACTAGCACAATGATCATCTGCTACGATGATAAACTAGCACAACGGTCTGCTAGGACCTTAAACTAGCACAGCGGTCTACTAGGACCTTAAACTAGTACACCATGATCTGCTGGGACCTTAAACCAGCACATCAGAAGGTCTACCAGGACCTTAAATTGGATTTGTGGCACAAGGTCCTCAGCATGCATCCATGATCATTTAAGCAAGTGAGCGTGCACAGTGCCAACATGGGGCAGGACGTTGCAGTTCTAGAATGCAGTTCATGACACCAAGAAAACACTCTCTGGAATATATGCAATGCCACTACCCCTGGCATCTTGTTGATCCTTTAGAGATGTTGTATGACATCTTGCCAACCTTCTAGAGCTACCACCATGACAACCTGTCACCCTAGCAGTAGCTTCCGTGGTCAGCATCCGCTGCTGCAGTCCTAGCACTATTGTGGCCCAACCACAAAAGTGCTATCCTCCAACCCCCTTCATTGCCTGAACCTAAAAGACATTTAGCTATTGGGAATCTCATCTTATAGCTGAACTGCATAATTTTTTCCTTGGGTGAGGACTTCTGAGCACTCGCATCACAACAATTCATAGCTACCTCGGTGTTAACTCCTCCATGCTGATGCTACCAAAACCAATGCTGGCTTTTCTAGTTTGGACGTCGACTGCCTCAACAACAACGTCCATTACGCCAGCAACATCCAAAGTAAGCAAGACCTTTGCCTTAATTTTTCTTGATGGTTGTTTGTTCTATTTTTCTCTTTGTTGTGTTTGTAGGATACATGCTGGAGAGGCATCGGTCAAAAGTGCCCTTCGCCATGGTGGTAGGACACTACATTGTTCCAAGGTGGTCATCTTAACTAGCTTGGCTACTTGGGAGTACACATCCTGTCCTCCCCCTTAACTTCCTTTACCTCATTCCTTACACCCGCAATTCTCCTTCTTAGACCTCTTTTTACGAATTTTCTCAATGCCTATAAAGCCCTCCCATATGCTCAACCGCAAAGTCCATGATGCACGTAATACAACTCGTCACATGGGAAGCATCTGTCGGTAGGTCAAAGCCCCACGTGGATGTAATGCAACTCATCCTAGGAATGAAACACCTATCCTACAACAACAAGGTTGTTTGTAAATGAAAATGGAAAAACAACAAAAGAAAAGCGTAAAAGAGCAAAAGCTCAAGAAAAAAAGAAAGAAACATGCCCAAAACAAATACCACATCATCTGTTTCGCAATGACTGTCTCTAAGCATTTCAATGAGACATTAGAATCCTACAAAAGAAAATATGCCCATGCATATCAACTTCCTTATAAGCACTCCGATGAGGGACTACATCGTGCTACATCTTTCCCTTCTTGTAACTGTCCTCATAGCTCCACCCTTTCCCCTTTCCCTACATAACTATATTGGCACACTCAAGCATAGCTAAGTGACATCTTAACAATTACTGAAGAGCGATGTTAGCCTCTTGTCTTTCGTGGTGTTTCGTATTCTTTGTCAACATCTCTCGCGCCTGTCCACCAGACGTTGACAAAGAGGGGCCATTGAAACAACATAAAATTTCGAGATCCTCTTGCTTCACCAGGGTCTTGGAGTTTAGGCAAGGACTTCTACAAGTGTGGCATCATGATAGTTTGGTAGAAAAATATAGACACTGAGGTTAGACTATTCAATTCGGCAAGTTTTCTACCTCTAGAGCTAACAGGACTGATGGACTCTTCGGCCTACCCACTTGGACAATTCACTTGGTTGACAGTCTACTTAGAAACTGTGCTAGGGATTATCAACAGTGTTCAAGATGGACAAAACATTTTGGCAAGTTTTCTAGTAGAGAAGTCTGCTACGCTGCACAACGTAGCAAGCCTTTGAAGAATTAATCAACTATTTGAATACCCCAACAAGCAATGCTCAAAGGGTTGGCAATTTGAGTGGGTAATTTGGGTTGGTTTTTTTGTGTTGGCTATTTTGTGGTTGGCTTTTTCATCGGAATTTTTGTGGGTTGGCTTTTCTAGTTAGCATTTCACATCCAAAGAGTTGGCGATTTTGCCCAGTTTGCTTTTAAGTTTGCATTCAAGAGAATAGCTGGTACATTTTGAGCATTCTGGTTATTCTTGAACTCTCTGTGCACCTTCGGCATTGTATAACTTGCTATACATTTCTCAAACAAGGCAAAGAATTGAATCCTCAACCTTGAGGCAGTGCATTTCCTTACCTAAGTTTATTTTGTTATCTTTTTATTGTTATCACTGTTTGGCACTATTTCCTTCATTATTGCATTTATTGATTATCGATTTTACCTCGCATATTTCACATTTAAAAAAACATTCATGTAAGTTAAGTTATAGTAATTAAGTCCCTGTTTGATCGATTAGACCGTTCAGGGTGCCCCACTTCTATTTTATCCAGCACAACCCTCGCACAGATCCGGGGTTAAACTGTTCACCCGGCAACCTCTCGGTGTTTCCAGCCACTAACATTTTTGATTGCTACAGAGTATAAGTTAGGTTTGCATTATGGTACAAAATAATAATATAACATCACAAAGTAATTGTTATGTACAATTGGTAGATTTTATCTTCTCATTAAGTGTGGTGCTATAACCATAGTATTCTCAATATAATGAGTATACAAAAGTTGATTTGAGATCTTCTCATTCAATGTGATGCTGTAACCCAAGTATTCTTGGTATAATGGTTATACAAAAAGTTGATTTAAGAATCGTCAATAAAAGATTTGATTTAAAAATTTTAAGCATGGTATGTTACTTGAGATACGAATCAACTATTTATACAATAATGTTGGTAGTAATAGATTTCAATGTTTTAGTTGAAAAGAAAAATTTTAATTTTACTATTTAAATAATGGATAAGTAAAGCATATATTATGCATTCTTAAAAACATATGTACAAGGCTTTACAAAGTATGGTAAATATTTACAATTTACAACTATTTTTTGATTGTGTCTTTCGATGTTGCTCACAGGATTGTATATATAAAAGAGTTTGCACATGATTTCAAACATAGTGAGTATTGAATTGTATTGGTGTTAGCACATAAATCTAAGGATGGTTTACATGGAGTTCATGTTCTTATTATTGATCATGATGTTTTATGTTTACTATTATTAAAAAAATATTTGAAACTTATCATTATAAAGGTATAGTTATGTATTGTTTTGTTAACCTTATAGTATCAATTTTCTTTTAAAAATTTTTACCATTAAATTTTGTTTACTTGTAAGTTATAATTTGCGATGAGGTGACAAATGCTTTAGATGTATTGAAGAAAGAAGGAAATATGTTTAATTTTCTAGTTACTGATGTGGATATAGTTTTTCAAGATGATTTCAATGTTATAAAAAAATAAGTATATCTTTAATAGGTAATTTCTTTGATATGTTGAAGGTTAAGTAATTTGATGTAGTAATTTGGATATATTTTAATATTTTTTCCTACTTAGTACTATGAAGATAAAGATACTATCAACAAATCAGTTATGCTTGGAGCATGTCATTACTTTCTAAAACCTATTCTCCTAAAAGATGTGAAAAGTGTGTGGAAACATATAATCAAGAAAAAAAATCACTAGAAATCTTTGTTTATTTGATGGAAATAAAGTGATCAAAAACAAGAAAAAAATGTTAGACATAAAAGAGCATAAAGATAAAATCAAAAGTTTAAAAATAATTTTGTGTAGTCAAATGGAAGAGAGGTTTATTACAAGTGGGCAAATGCTTGAAATAAATGGTAACATGGTGTGTTTATTTTATACATGTAGTTGTATTTTTTAAAATAAAGTAATATGTTTTATTTATTTCATGTTATCATTAGGTACAACTTCAAAAGAAATGGTACATGAAAGTCATAATAGTTAGTTGACTTATGTAGATTCATAACATAACCTTCAAGTAAATAAATATGAAAAGAAAAGTGAAAAGTACATGTTTGTATATAAATTTTGTAATTTTAACAAACATAATGGTTTCAAATTATGTAGAAATGTCACTTGCTATTGAAAGGATAAAAGAATTTGCTTTTTGATTCTACAAATGTTGATAGAAATAATATTTATTCTTAATAATTAAAATTATGAAATGAAAACACTTTCTTGAAATCATGTTTAAGATATCATGGCAATATTTTTGCTAGTGCTCCATCAAATAGTTATATAGGATATGGTTCACCAAATAGAAATTTTGATCAAAGTTATTATTTTTATGGCCATGATGGAAATCAGAATTTTTCAAATGCATATAAAAATAAAAAAGATTCTTTGTATGATGGTAAGGATGATGAAGAGTCGCGTTTTGGATGACCGCAATATCACTTACGCGATATCGCAGCCCGTCACCAATTCTATAAATAAGAGGCGACTCTCCCTTGTTTCGTATCTAGTTTTTAGTTCCTTAGCCAAAGTCTCGCAACTTTCCCTTTCTAGAGTTAGAATTATTTTCCAGTGTATGGCCACAATGTGGTGATTGTAATTATACGACATGCTTATTCGAGTGTGACATACTTGGACACACACATGACCGGAAATAAAGATCAAGATTACTTCATCATTGCAGCATTCACTTAGTTTAATTTTAATTATTTATTTAATTGTTATTTGCTGCTTTCTTAGTTAATCTCTCTCA
>MNCI01015786.1:6016-18968 GCA_015680685.1 Gnetum montanum | reverse complement strand
TGCATCTTATACTCCTTCTAATTTTCAACATTCTCATACTTTCCCTCCTTCCACATTTCCACAAACTGTTCCTAAAGTATCTACGCCACAAAAACAACCCACAAACGCTACTTGTGCTACTACTACCAACAGCAGTGAGAAGCCCCCTCAACATCAAAAGCATCCCTTCTTTAAACATAACCGTAAGAAGGGATAACATAATTCTGAGGCCACTGCATCCTCCAATTCAACACAAGTCCCACACTGTGATGCACCCTCATCTTCGAAACCAATGCCTCATGTTACTTCATCAAGGCCATCGACTCATGCTCCAACAACCATACGGCCCAATGAACAAAATCATGGAAGGCAACATCCCAATCCTTGAATACCATCTAATGGTCCCAAAATCATAGTGGGTCAACCCGTTATCCGAAAACTACATCCTATAAATTTCCCCATTATGCTTACTATAATCAAGTGTGTGAACCCCAATGGGGTAATCATGATCGGGCCCCAATATTTTCAACATGCAAGAATCCTCATCTTCCATTTATTAATCCTTCCCATGCTCAACCGATTAGTTAAGGGGGATATCCCCCACTCTAGTAACAAGCAGGATTAATAACCACTTTTCATTTTCTTTAATTTTACAAATTTTTTGTTTTCCAATTTTTCATTTTTCAATTTCTTGTTTTATCTTTTTATCTTTTTTTCTGTTTGTCTTTTTACGTATTTTGTAAGTAATCTCATCTATGAATAAAACATTCATGTGGCTTGTTGGTTGAGGTGTGTTCTATGTTATTGAGTCTCGAGTGAGCAGTTATTTGGACAGTGAGCCCATTACACCCACTCATCCATTCCTCCAATAAGAGGTTTTGTTCAAGGGTATAGTGATATTCTTGACATTCTTAAAACTTAAAATTAATTTTGTGTTCATTGTACCCAGAATGAAGAAGGATGGACCAAGAGGGAATGATTAGGGTGTGACATCAAGGGGACTTGTGGATTCTCTTTGGTGACCTATGTGGGAGTTATTATGCAACTTGGTTGTACTAAGATCCTTGTAGATCTAACGAAAAATGGGAGTAAGAGTAATTAAAAGGGCACTCAAAAATCCAATGCTATTCTAGGGGGTCCCACTGGAAAGACATGCACCCATGTTTAAAGGTTGGCGGCTTCTCTGGATTTAGTAAAGGAACAAAATTAAAAAGAAAAGAAAAGAAGAAAAAAAAAGTGCGACAAAACAAAAATCACTCCTCCCCTGAACAAAATGCCAAGTGATCATACACCTTGTTGTTTTGGTACTCTCATAGTTGCTCATCATGGGATGAAACAATGTGATGTCACTGATTAGAGGAATGGACTTGACCCTAATCTTGGAATGACAGGTTAATGACACCTTAATCATGCTTTACACACAGGATTCACTGTGCCCTAGGTTAGTTACCTCATGTCCCAATCTCTACGATCCCTTCTATATTTCATCTCATCTCACTGTTCGTGTAATTGTAGCTGGTGTCCCGTGTAGCATAGAATTCTTACCTCACCCTGGTGATATTTACATGTGTGTGTTTTGTGGAATCAGTGCAGATTACATTTAACCCTTCTAGTGCCCATGGACACTTTAAATGTGGTTACAAAAGGGCATTATAGGTTGAAACTTGCTTTAGGGAGGATCCACTTGTGTAATTTTTTGTAATCTTCACTTATGACATAGCTCACACACACCATTTCTTACCCTCAGCATAGTTTTTCATAACATTCTTTCCCTACTATTATCCCTCTGAATTTCAATGTTCCGATGTACCATTACATACCCTTTTTTCTTACCACCCAAGGTTTTATTGATAAAATCCACATCATCAACATTAATTGTGCCTTTCATATTAATGGACTTACCATAGAACTCCTTCATAATAGCCCAATGTCCTCAGTTACATCGTTGATTTCAAGAAAATCCTTTAAAAATTTGGTATTTTTGTTGTGCCTCATATCACGGATATGCTAAGGTGGTTTGAGGAACGGAAGATAGGGAAGATGGCATTTCCTTTCCCTTGTCTCATCAGAAAGCTTTGCCGACGTGCTGGTATTTGGGGGTATACTAATGATGTCCTCTGAAAAGCCTAGACTGCTTCGTATGCTGAATTGCTAAAGGTGCCAACTCCAAGGAAAAGCACTGGCTAAGAGCTAGAACCAGAACAAGAAGAAAAACAAATGGCTGGACCAACTGCAACTCAACTTGCAAGACCTAGTCAACTTCCAGGCATAGGTCCCAACCAACAACAAGAAGCAGGGCCTAGCACAGGCCAGGATCAGCCGCCACCATCATAGGACTACAAACTGTCGATGAGCCATCTCAGGGCCATCGCTGAGATAGTCAGTTGGGGAAGTCATCATGACACAAACCTCTTCCATGTCATTGATGATGCCATTCAACCTACTATGTCGTTGGATCGCACAAGGTCACAACAGATCTCAGGAAACGTGGCATCTTTCTAAGTGTAATTAGAGACTAGAGAAGGGGCCACTGTGGTGGTTATGCAACACCAGAATTCCATGGGAGCTGTAGAAGTGGTCGCTGACCACATCAAAGAATCCTTCAACGTATCTATTGTGGCACTAGTAGATCTCATAGGAGCACAGGATGCTCAAACTTTGGCTGGAACCTCAAAGACTCCTACGGAACATGAGGATGCACTTGATCAATTGCTACAAACAGGGCAAGTTTTGACGTCCTTGTTTGACATCCCTCAGTATGTTATGACAATTTATTTAGACCTCATTTCCATGAAGGGGAAGCTGATCTTAATAGAAGTGAGGGCCAAGCATGCGGAAGTAGAAGTGCAAAAACTACAAGAGCAGCTCTTGGCCTTACAAGCAGCATAGTGGGACCCTTTGCAATTTGTTCCTGTAGACTACCTAGATAATTTTAGAACTAAGAAACTAACAAAGTTAATCATAGAGATTAAAAAGATGGCTGATGAAAAGGAGAAGGCTATTTGGGATGCCTCCGCAGCATAGGCGCAAACTCATGCACATCTTAAGGCACTCAAGGGCTTACAAGAATAAAACAAGCAGCTCATTGCAGACAACCTTTGGTTGACCACTGTAGAAAAGAAAAAGAACATTCTCGAAGAACACTTCCATCAATTGCGAGAAAAATTCATCCAAGTCAATCAAGATGTGAGCCATTTAGCCAGAGAGAATAGAACCCTCTCGATGGAGGAGGTACGTGCAATTCGTCAAAAATCAGCCATTGAGATAAGCACATGGCAAAATGACTCTAAATGACATGAAAAGTTGAAGAAGCACTTTTGAGATTAGGTGGGGATGTACAAAAAGATCCTTGAGAAGGAGATCCATATGGCCAAGGCTTAGATCAACACTATCAATGCTCAACGCACTGATTGGCGGGCCGTATTGGACACATATGCCTTCGTCCACAAAGCGGAAGTTAAGAGCCGAGACCTGCAGATTCAAGATTTGATGGAATACATGGAGTTGGCAAACTTGAGATATGCCAACCTTGCCATGTTAATAGAAGGGCACCTAAGGACAAAGCTCGAGAAGAAGGTAGCAACCACCCACATCAAATACGAAGCAGAATTTGTAGAGCATAAGAAGTTGGTGGAGAAACTGGAGGTCACAAATTATGAACTTGAGGTGGTGAAAGCCAACTACCAAGGCTAAAAAGGTGTTGCAATAGACTTGGCTCGATGGCTAATAGATTTTCAGTAGTACAAGGATAAAGCCAGAGCCTATGAGGAGGAACGATGAGTGTTCGCAGCTTGGTATGTCAAGGCCAATCAAATGTTTCCACAACTACCATATTCATGGGAAGTGCCGACTCTGTCAAACATTGGAACATTAGCATGGATGGTAGAAGACCCTTGGACTAAAGAGGAGAAGCTCCAGGCCATACTTCAACATCATCAAGCCTCAAAACCTAGAGCACAAGACAAAGGGAAGGCACCAATGAAGGAGCCACCACCACCTAGAACTACATGAGTTCCACCCATTTTTGTAGATGTAGAACATTTGTGTTGTGCCTTTATTTTGTTTTCATTTCACACTATGGCATAGTTCCATTTTCACCATCCAATAATCCCATACCTATCCACTGTGTAATAACTGTAACTTGAGGATGACTTTTCATTCAGTCGTGGGGGTATGATGAGTCGCATTTTGGATGACCACGATATCGCGTATGCGATATCGTGGTCGTGATATCACGTACGCGATATCGCATGCTTGTTGCGTTATCGTGTACGTGATATCGTAGCTTGCCACCAGTTCTATAAATAAGAGGTGGATCTCCCTTGTTTCATATCCAATTTTTAGTTCCTTAGCCAAACTCTTGCAGTTTTCCCTTTCTAGAGTTAGAATTATTTTCCAGTGTATGCCCACAGTGTGGTGATTGTAATTGTACGACATCCTTATTTGAGTGTGACGTACTTAGACATGCACATGACTGGAAATAAAGATCGAGATTACTTCATCATTGCGGTATTCACTTAGTTTAATTAATTATTTATTTAATTGTTATTTACTACTTTCTTAGTTAATCTCTCTCACCCTTATCTTATGTTAAATGCGGAATGAGTACGATTAATCATGAGCATTTAAGTATGACTACTTGGTAACCCAGTAGCATACCTAGGCCATGCACTTGGTAATCCTAGTGGTAGTTGTGCATGAGGTCCAAGATGTGTACAGATGATTAAGGAATGGATGCTCATCGCACTTAGGCTTGTTTAGATTCCTTCTCACCCTTTCCCTCTTAGCTTAGTTAACATTACTTTCCATTGCCTTCAGGAGTAGCATAGATTAGGAACCACATCATACACCTAAATTTGGACTAAACCATACGTGACAAAGATAATACTAGTACAGGTGGAAAGAAAATGAACTGCGACCTAAGGCTAACTGTCTAGATGCCACAACTAGTCCGTCTGCGGAGTTCGACTGGATCGTGCGTGTAATGCTCATATTCGTATGGTTGAGTGTAGGGGTACCTCACCACTCATCAGATGATATAATAAATGTATGTTATGTTTTTTTATATGTATAGGTATTTTTTTAAAAATATAGTAATATGTTATATTTATTTAGGATTATCATTAGGTGAGACTTAAGAGAAAATAGGACACAAAAGTAACAATAGTAAGCCTACTTTTGTACATGTAGAACATATTCTTTAGGTAAAAAAATATGAAAAGAAAAGTGTTATAAAAAGTACATGTTTATATATAAGTTTTGTAGTTTTAACAAACATGATGTTTTCAAATTATGTAGAAATATTGCTTACCATTGAAAGGGAAAAGAATTTGCATCTAGATTGTATAAATGTTGAGAGATATAATATTTATCCTCAATAATTACAATTAGGCAATGAAAACTCTTTTATGGAATTATGTTCAAGACATAGGTTTGATTTCATTGGGCATTGTTATATTTATGTATAATTTTTCAAAGATACCATGTTGGCTATATGACTTAGGTTACACTTACACTCATTCTTTTGGATCACATTTGCTTAGTGCATGTGATGTACTTTGGGATTTTTTTGTTATTAACATTATTTTTAAGTTTTAATTTCCATTACTCTTTCTATGCAACCTTTAATGAGGTTTTAATGTAGTTTCCTTTCCACTTCTTTGCTCCAAATCTAGTGAAGTTAGAAAAGTGGAGATGACTTGAAAATGTGGGGTGTAGGAATTGAAACTATAATGTCAAATTAGAACCTTATAACTCAATATTGTCGACTAAAATAGAAATTTATAACTCATGATTATCTACCAAACATATTCTCAAAGGTAATTGATGAAGTGTATTTTTTCTAGCTTTGATATCGAATATCCATTATCGGGGCCCAAGAAGTGATGTCAGATATCCAATATCATGGGATGCATGTTGACCTATAAATATAATACTTGAACACATGGTTTGAGCATTCTTTTACCAATAGAGTAGCCAAAAACTTGTAGTTTTATTTCATAGTCTTAGAGAATAGTCAGTGAGTACCTGCAATGTGGATCTGAGTCAATTATACAACATCTTATTTGAGTGGCAATGTACCTAGACACATTTCATTAAAGACAATAAAATCAAGATTCATTTTTATTCATTGCAGCACTTTGACTTAGATTAAATTTACTTTTAATGTAATTTATATTCCATGTACTTAGTTAATATTTACATTTTCATGCATATTAATAAATTGGCAAATGAGTGCATCCAGTTTTGAGTGTAAACACATATTTGCTTGGTAATCCTAGTAGCATGATTGCTTGGTTTGCTTAGTAGCATAGCACTTGGTGATCCTAGTAGTGGATACATGGATTTACGATGTTTATGGCAAGTTGGAAACAAACACTCATCACTTATAGGCTAGTTTAGACTTTACTTTCCATTATTAATTAGTTTAAATAATTGATTTCTTTATTACCATTACAAGTAGGATAAGGTTGTAACAACATCATTTATCATATGCCTCACTTTAGACTAAACCATACGTGACAAAGATACCACTAGTTCAAGTGGGAAGACAATGAGCTATGATCAAGACATAATGATCTGGATGCCATAACTAGTTCCATCCATGAAATATAACTAGATAATGCATGAATTCTTGTTACCACTCATCATTAACACCATTACCAGGGATGGTGCTAGTTATCTAGATTAGTTATATTATACATTATCATTGCAAACACATTAATGATTTATCTTTCAAGAAATGTTAAGCCACACACATCATAAACAAACAACAATGTCTCTTTCACATGGAAGCAATAATGCATTGTATGAAGAGAACATTCATTGGAGAACTAATGAGATATATATGGAAGAAAATTGGAGTGACCAAACTCATGAAGGAGTTTCATAGGTTCATGGCCACCCTTACTACAATTAAGGACTAAATTCACCTAAGGAAGACCATACTAGAGAAGATGGAGTAAGTCCTAGATTAAGGAGGGCCTCAAGGCCTAAGACCTCCTCAAGACCTAGAAAAGATAAATCAAGGGACCATCAAGAGAACTATAGATGCCATGGCGATTCTTCCAGTTCCTCATCTTCATCTTCCTCTTCAGCATCTAGTTCTAATGAATATGAATGTAGGTATAGATATAGAGCTTTAGTATGGGGTCAAGATAAATATGGAAATCAAAACCAAGGGAAAAATCAAATACATCAAAATGATCATAGACACGATCATCATAATCAAACAAATAGAAATAGAAATTTTCATCATGATGTGTCTAATGATGATGAACCCTTGTTGGCCACTAAGAGCATGACATAGATTACATAGGTAGTTAAAATACCCTACAAGCATTAAAGAAAAATTTGCATCAAAATGTTTGATATGAATAATGTCTGTAAATTTGTTGGAGGCTATAATTCTAATCCACAACATTATTTACAAGCCTTCCATGATGCCTATGTCTTACAGAACGTTGAAGTGAGTGACAAAAGCTTAAGATCTTTTCTAAGATACTAATAGATAAAGTCGAAGTGTGGCATAAATCATTGAAACCAAATTCAATCCATTAGTGGTCCATAATGCTAGAACTCTTCAATGAGAACTATCAAACTAACCTAAGAAAATGAATCCAAGGATGGAAACATGAACAACATGAACTTTTGAATATGGCCCTAGATAAATACTATTCTCTACTACATAGATGTCTAGTCCATAGTTTCTCTCTAGAAGAGCAACTTTTCCAAATCATAGATGGACTTCATAGTCAAACGAGAGTGACCCTTGGAATTTATGCTCAAGGTCAGTTATACAAATTAAAAGCCGATCATATACAAAGGCTAATTGAGCAAGTGGCAAAAGAAGAAGGAGAGCTGTGTAAACAAGGAAATCTAGAGGAAAATAATTGGGATCCAACTCTACAAAAGAAAAGGGTTCATATGTATGATAATGAAAAAGAAACAGCTCTCGATGACATGAATTTACAACAAACCTTGTCAATACAAAAGTTTATCAATGAGCTTAAAGCAAGGCTAGATAAGGTATGGGAGTTAATGAATGATAAAGTTACAACTTATATAAAAATTGTAGAGGAGAGAGTAACACAAAATGAATCAAGTGATCAAAACAAGATGAGGAAAAGAAACTAAGAAATAGCTAGGAACATTAATCAACAAAAAGAAAAAATAGCTATAGAAGAAAAGGCTAGACTCAACCATAGAAGAGGATGATGGATGTGACATCTACCTATATGACTATCCAAATAGCTATTGCCCAGTCATGTTACATCTACATGAGTATTGGGCTTTTGCATTGAATCTCAAGTTTGTACAAAAGAAAATGCCTAGGAAATTACCTTAGTCACAAGGTAATTATAGACAGGCCTACAATCAACTGTACTATCCTACTGGGACTTCTTATTAGCCTGAAAACTACTATCAATGAGAGTGGAAAAATCCAAATTCATGGTGAAGGCCATCATTAAACTAACACTACCCTTATTGTTAGCTGAACTTGTATAAATATTATGTTTAATAACTTATTTTCCCATGCAGTTTCACTTCCTCTACCTCGAATCACTACTACCACTCTACTGAGTATCATCAACCTAAAAAATCTTCTAAAGTATCACCACCTCATGCCTCTAATCCTTTGTCATATCCTCAATATTCTCATACTTCTGTCTACCATATGTCACCACCACCAACATAGGAAGGTTTGGCATCATGACATCAATGAAAGAATGCCACTTGTGTTGTGAACATACATAGAAATGTTAATCCTAGTAGATCTCAACCATAACCTTAGAAACATCCTTTCTTTAGGACAGTTCTCATACACAAGCACAAAACATGTAGACCTAGTAGAACATCAAAACCAACACAAGGCCAATGTGGTGCAAAAGCCTTCCTTGCTGAAACAATGTCTCCTAATCATATGCAAAAGTCAACAACCATCACCACTAATGATGAACACATCATTGTGGAGAGACAGATCCTTCCATGCATAACTAATAATGATAAAGGGTGAAATTGTGGGCTGGAAATTCAAAATATTAACACAACCTACAACAAAGCTAAGGAACAAGTATGTGAGAAAAAAACTAGTCTATGTAGTAGCCACTAAATTAGAAGACACCCAATGGCTTAAAAATGAGAATATAAATCTATTTCAAAGATGCATGGAAGCAACTAATCCACTTATTAGTTCTAGACCTAAGAAAATGGACCAAACAAAGGACTTAGACATAGATATCTTACACTTTGATTATACACTAGAAGAGGATATTAAACATGGAGACTTGGGAATTAAAATACAAAATCAAAAAGAAGGAGTAAACACATCTAAATCCCCCTAAATAGAAATACCTTCAAGTCCAAATGAAGATACATCTTTGAATGATCGAAACGATACTATCACCAATGTTAGATTTGCTACTACACAATTAATTAAATCAGTAACGATGAGAGATGGGAAACCGATCGTGTATAACTAGGGGATTGTGTAGTCCATATCCCAAATGTGTGACCATAAGATTAGTCATGGTGGAGATGCTCCATCCTGGTTCAAGAACCAATAAGTCTTTTCATTTTTTCTTTTTACATTTTTTATAATTTTCCTATTTCTTTCAAAATTTTCTGATTCTTAATATGTTTTCCATTTCTTAATATTTTTCTTTTTTCTTGAGTCATTTTCTTTATGTTTTATGAATGGTTTTTTTTTATTTTTTTGTTAATAATATTGCCAATCATGATGTAGAAGTCAATGCTATGTGTTGGGTTTTTATGCTATTCTATCAAGATGATTGGGTAAGTAATTGTGTAAAGTAGTGAGACCACCTTATCCATCCCTCTAGTTCTCTAAATAAAAGGTCTCTTTCATGAAATTACATTAATCAATGATCATTGTACCTTGAAGAAAGAGGGAATGACAAAGTGGGAATGATAAGGATGTGACCTCAAGGGGATTTGTTGGGTTCTCTTCTTGACTTCCTTTTTGTGGTTTATGACTCCTCAAGGAACATATCATCACTCCTTCATTGACCAATAAATAGGAAGCTATGTCTTTGCATGGTGTCATTCCCATTTCAAAAAAATTCAAAAAAAAAGAAAAGAAAAATAAATAAATAAAAAATGAAAAAAATAAAAAGAAGAAGAAGAAAAGAATAATAATAATAATAATAATGGAAATTCAAAGCACTTCCCTTAGACAATAATGGACTACAAGCACTAGTTATGGGGCTGGAAAGACATGTTAGTCATGCTTGAAGGCACCCCTCTAACTAAGGTCCTTCCTTCCTTCTTCTCTTTCCTTCTTTTCTTGGAGTGATGATTGTTCTTTGAGGTGGTTGTGGAATCATGGTGATTAGTAGGAAGGGAAATTTCAATGCGAGGTCATTGTTCATGGTATGGACTTGGTTTGAACTTGGACAGATAGGTATGCATATCATTTTAATCAAGTAAATCACAAGAACCTATTGTGAACATGGTTAAGTATCTTACATCTTGATCTCTACAATCCCTTCTCATTCCATTATTCACCTCATTGCTACATGTGATTATGAACCTTTTGGTTTTGTGTAGTATAGTGCAACATCTTAATCACTATAGTTGTGTGTTGTTTGGAACAAAGGCATGATCTGCATTTAACTTCTTAGGTGCTCACAGACATCTATAGAAGTGGTTATGTAAGGACATTATGGTAGGAGCTTGCTTTGGGGAGGACCCACTTGCATAACTTTTGTTGATCATGTCTTTGAACTAACCTTCACATCTTTGAGAACATCAGTGATGGTTTCTCTAAATTAATGCATGATTTTGGGACTACTTCTCATTTGTTTCATTAATTTTTCCTACTTTTCTATTTCCATATCCATTAATATTTCTTGGCCATATTCTAAATAAAACCTTTGGTTTCAAATGTTTGAAAAATTATGCACTTTGAAACTTTTGAAATTTTTTCTAACATCCTATTTTTAAACATTATGGTAACTAGTAGTACTTAATCAAAATAATGTGAATAGCTTGATGATTTTAGTTACCTCATAGCATTTGGCATAGTATGATGTCATTACCTTATGCTTAAATGTAAACTAAGGAATCTAAAAAGGGTTAATTACTAAGGAATATTTATCAAGACTAATGTTTATGCTTTGGTGACTATAGGTAATCCTAAAAGAAAAGCCTATGGAATAAGGTCTTTTGCTAGGCATGAAAATGAAGCCAAAAGAGGGACAACAGAGGATATGCCCATGGACAAATCGTTGCACATACAAGATAGTAGCTCAAGAATTGCATGTTTTCTAGATCCATGGGATGATGAGAAGAAATTTTAATCCATCCTCCAAGAATGTTCTAAATAACCAAAGAAGGATCAACATAATAATCAAGGTTGAAAGTTTGCCATTGCTAGAGGCAACTAGAAGAATTATCTTTAGTGGATTTTGAAGACCTCTACAAATTTTGTAATCTTTAATATCTATCCAATCTTTTTGTCATTTTGTAATGCATCTACTTGAATAAAATTTTGTAATGCGGCACTCAAAGTTAGCCAATGGTTAGTGTCAGTTAATAATCCCATCATTCCAAATTTTTTGTAAATAAATCTTGGTCCTATCCAATTAACTTGAGGACAAGTATTCATTAAGTTGTGGGGGTATGATGAAGTGTATTTTTTCTAGCTCCTATATCAAATATCCAATATCGGAGCCCTAATATCAGATACCTAATATTGTAGCCCAAGAAGTAATGCTAGATATCCGATATCGTGGCATGCATGCCAACCTATAAATATAACACGTGGACGCATAGTTTGGACATTCTTTTGCCAATAGATTAGCTAAACTCTTGTAGTTTTATTCATAGTCTTAAAGAATAGTTAGTGAGTGCCTGCAATGTGGATCTGAGTTAGTTGTATTATCTCTTATTTGAGTGGCAATGTACCTGGACACATTCCATGAACAATAATAAGATTGAGATTGAATCTTATTCATTGCAGCACTTGGCCTTAGATTAAATTTACTTTTAATGTAATTTATATTCCATATAATTAGTTAATATTTATGTTTCCATGCATCTTAATGAATTGGGGGAATGAGCGTGACTAGTTTCGAGCATAAACACGTATTCGCTTGGTAACCCCAGTAGTGTTATTGCTTGGTTTGCCTAGTAGCATAGTGCTTGGTAATCCTAGTAGTGGATATGCGGGTTCAAGATGTGTATAACAAGTTGGGAACAAACTCTCATTGCTTGTAGGCTAGTTTAGACTTTACTTTCCATCATTAATTAGTTTAAATAATTAATTTCTTTATTAATGTTAGGAGTAGCATAAGGTTGCAACAAAATCAATTATCATATGCCTCACTTTGGGCTAAACCATACGTGATAAAGCTATCACTAGTTTAAGTGGGAAGACAAAAAATTGTGATCAAGGCATAATGATCTATATGCCATAATTAGTTCCATCCATGGAATTTGACCAGATCATGCATGAACACTTGTTATTTGTATGGTTGGGCATAGGGGGTACTTTGTTGCTCATCAAAAATGTAGGAAAAGTGGCATTTAACCCCCATGGTGTCAATAATGCAAGAAAGTAGCTAGGTGTTACAAACATGTATGCATGATTTTTCAGCATTAAAAAGCTAGGAGAATAAACCTTTAGATGATACTTTATATTTGTTATAAGAAAATGTGAATTTGTAGTAGGC
This sequence comes from Gnetum montanum, assembly GCA_015680685.1. Taxonomy (NCBI): domain Eukaryota; kingdom Viridiplantae; phylum Streptophyta; class Gnetopsida; order Gnetales; family Gnetaceae; genus Gnetum; species Gnetum montanum. The sequence goes on along the minus strand of MNCI01015786.1, from coordinate 6,294 downwards.
AATTTATATGATATGGACACATCAAGTCATTGTAAGTTAACATAGGAGGATTCCATCAACATAGCGGTGTGCTACCTAATATGATACTTCCTCCAAACTTAGGGAGAATGTAATGATGTGTTAGATTAGCATACCCCTTGGAATTGAGCTTGGTGATTGCAAATCATATGCTACATGCAAAGTAAGAAATGCTTCCTTGACTTGAAGTCCAACATGTCACTTAGAAACCATAAGTCATATGCTCTAAGTTATGAGAAAATGATTTTCTTCCTAATATC
>MNCI01015778.1:4132-18171 GCA_015680685.1 Gnetum montanum | reverse complement strand
GGCTTGGCTAAGTAACATAGATGCCAAGATGAGGATTAGAAACCTTTCCTTAGAAATATTTAAGGAAAATGAATTTGGAAAAATGAAGAAGAAGAGAGTTTTATGCATCACATATAGCAAGATAGGTTGCCATTGTGTCTACAAAATATGGACATTAAGGGGTACATCTATCAAAGCATGCAACCACTATGCTAAAATAGTAGTCATTCAAAAGTTCTTGTATGCAACAACCACTATTCAGAAAGGTACCTAGTGGCTAACATGAGAACATCAAGCTAAATCCATAATATGCATGGAACGATTGGAGAGCCTCACAAGTAGCTAAATTGAAAATATGGATGAAATGGATGATATTCAACTCTTCCACACATAGAATGAAATGGATTAGAGAGAGTTGGAACAAAAATATTTCACTAGGATATCAACTGAGGAACTGAAAACTTTATTGAAAACTTTAGAATATGCTTTCTTTGACAATGATAAGCTAGTAATCATTAATGCTAACCTTGCTAAAGATCAAAAAAATAAACTATTGAAAGTAGTGAACAAGTGGTCAACATTTTTGACCTGGTCATATCATGAACTAACAAGGATAGATCCATGGATATGCTCGCACCACATATATATTGACTCTTCCATTAAGCCAAAGAGGCAATTACAGAGAAGAATTAAACCTAAAAATTAAACAAGTTATCAAGTAATAAGTAGAATAACTTCTTAAGATCAAGTTCATATATTTGATTGCAAATAGTGAATGGGTTAGCCCACTTGTGATTATACCTAAGAAAGGAAAGAAGCAGAGGGTCTGCATAGATTTTAGACTATTGAACATGACAACCTTGAAAGATCATTTTCTATTATCATTTGTTGACCAAGTGTTGATCAGCATTGCAAGATATTGCTACTACAACTTTCTGGATGGTTACAGTGACTATAATTTGGATGTAGATTGCACTAGAAGATGGGGCTAAAATAATGTTCATAAGTTCCTATGAGAATTTTTCATATAGAAAGATGTCCTTTGACCTATGTAATGCTCCTACTACTTCTGAACACTTGGTGCTTAGCATCATCCAACAACAGATTGGTAGTGGGGTAGAAGTCTTTGTGAATGAATTCCCTACCTATGCTATCAGATTTGAGCAAGCCTTGAACTATCTTGAGTAAGTGCTTCAACAATGCAAGGAGACTAATTTGAAGCTCAACTAGTAGAAAAGCCACATGATGATCCAGGAAAACATTGTTTTAGAGTACCAAAGTTTAGAAAAAGGGTTTGAGGTGAACCTAGAAAAGGTATGATTCATCCAAGGAATTACTAGACAACCTAAAATGGCAAAAGATGTAAGATCATTTCTTGGCTATACTATTTATTATTGGAATTTCATTGAGAACTTCTCATGAATTACTAAGCTATTAGTATAGTTAACAAAGAAGGATACATCCTTCAATTGGACCAAGGAATGTGAGCTAGCATTCCATTAGTTAAAGTAAAAGCTCATGGAAATTCCCATTCTATGTGCTCTAGATTAGTCCAGACCCTTCCACATCATGATGGATACATCCAGTTATGCATTGGGTGCTTTGCGTACATAATTGGATGATCAAAAATATTCTTATTGCATCTATTGTGCAAGTAGAAGCATTATGGGGGCATAGTTGAATTACACCACAATGGAGAAGGAGTTCATGGCGGTAGTGTATGTCTTAGAGAAGTTTAGGCACCATGTGCTTGGATATCAGATTTTTGTTTACATAGACCATAGTGCCATAAGGTTCCTAATGAATAAGCCAAGGGTGATCCCTCGTTTCATATGGTGGCTAGTGATTCTATAGAAATTCAATCTTACAATGGTGGATAGAAAGGGAACTATGAATGTCATTGTTGATCACTTGTCTCGGTTACAATGATAAAGCAAAGAGGATGATGAACCTTTATTTGATCAATTTCTAGATAAAATCCTCTTGCAAAAGCTATTGAAGTTCAAGATCCAAAAGGTTCTAATTGACATAATGAATTCTTCTCTTATCTACTCACTTAGGAAACTCCTCAAGAATGAGACAACAAGAAGAAACAATAGTTTCTTCATCAAGTCAAGCATTACATGGAGATCAAGGGTAGCCTTTACAAGGTTTGTATTAATGAATTGGTATGATGATTTGTGCTTTATGCTAGTCAACTATAGATTCTCTAAGATGCCCATGAAGGCCATTGCTTAAATCATTATGCAAGAAGAAGGATAGTTGTGAAAATCCTCATGGTAGGATACTTTTGGCCAAAAATCTTTAGGGATACCCATCAGTTCTTCTATTCATGTGAAGGCTGCCAAAGAGATGAAGAAATAACTATATAAATGAAAGGGTTCCAATAGTGGATCCAACCACTATAGACTTTTGACCTTTAGGATATTTACTTCATGAGGTCCATCAATCCCATCTCCAATAGGAAGGCATAGATAATAGTATCAGTTGACTACTACACCAAATGAGCCAAACCTACAATCATCATTCATGATTCATCTTCTATTGTAGCATAGTTTGTTCAAAAAAGTGTGGTAAATAGGTTTGGTATGCCTAGGACACTTATTTTTTATTATGGAACTCACTTTATAGGTGCTACTTTTCAAAAGCTAATACAACACCTAGGGGTGCAACATAAATTAACAACTTCCTATCACTCCTCCAAGCTAATGGTCAAGCCGAGGTTACTAATAGGAAAATAACCAGGATACTAATATGCACCATTAATAAATATAGGAAGGATGAGATCAAAAAACTTAACAATGCTCTATGGGCTTATCAATCAACTTGGAAACTTCCTATTGATTATTCTCCCTGAGTTGGTGCATGGAAAACTACCAATACTTTCTATCCAAGTTGAGCTCTATACACTCTCAATGATCTATGAGCTTGACCTTGATCTAAGTCTAGCACAAAAAGAACGTATAATGATACTAAATGTGCTAGAGAAGAACCAACAAGTAGTCCTATTAATGAATGAAGAACATAAGGTACATGCCAAACAATGTCATGATGCATGAATAAGGAGAGTTAAATTTCAACCTAGTGATTAGGTTCTTTATTAAAACTCCATGCATGTACCATAAGGTACAAAGTTTCAAAAGCTATGTGAACAATCTTACATCATTCGTGCAACTTTTCTTTTTGGTGTCATGATAATTTACCATCCTTCAAGCCCAGACAAATGACTATTAGTTGACATCCAATAAGTAAAGCCTTTCTTGGAACCTAGGATGCACTGACACCTTAACAAATGAACAAACATGCTTTATATTTCAAATCTCCTCCTTTTACCTTAGTCGTGGGGCAAATGGCCACATATATTAACATTTTATGAAGGCTACCCAATTGTTCACCTTTTTGTTTTACATTGTTCTTCATATGTTTTTGATTTTCTTGAATATTTTACTACTTCATATATATATATATATATCCATTTCTTTCTCTTAGTTTACTTTGTTTGGTTTCATTTTGTTTTATTCATATGAAATCTCTAATTTTTTCCATTGCTACTACTACTACTGGAAGTTAATTAATGCAATATTTACTATTCTAATTGATTACTAAATGAAAATTTTTATCTCTAGATTATGTCCTCAAATTAACAAATTGTTAATTTTTTGGTAACATTAGGTAATAAGTTCACAACATCCATCCATTCCATCAAACTCTATGAGGTTCTATATCATGGAAACATGAGGTCCTTCCATACTTATAACTTAAAGTAATAAATGATCTTGTTACTTAACAAACTTGGCATGGACTAAGTAGGAATGGACAAGGATGTGACTTCAAGGGGATTTTTCATCTTTTATTTTCAAATTTTTTCTTGAGTTTCATGATTTTTCTCCATTGATCTCCTACCACTCCTATTATTAACCATAATAAGAAGCATATCTTTGGATGGTGTGGTTTCGAAGATAAAAAATATGAAAATTTAAATCACACCCCTTATCCAAAATAATGAGCTACAAGCACTAGTTATGAGGCTAGAAAGACATGTTATCCATGCCTAAAGGTACCCCCTCTAACTAAGACCCTTGCTATCTTCTTGTTTCTTTTTTCTTCTTTTCTTAGAGTGGTGGTTGCACTTTGGGGATTGTTATAAACTATTGATGATTGAAGGTTCAGGATATGGCAATGCAAAGTCACTAAACATGGATGGACTTGGTTTCGGTTAAGATAGGGATGGTATCAAATAATCTTAAACACATACTTCATAAGGACTTCATGTGACTATGATAAGGATATCTTGACATTCTTTCTTTCTATCATCATCTTATCTTATCATTGATCAATTCACTGCCTTCTATCATGATCAATTACTATATTTGTTATGGCAAGTGGCATAATCCTTAGATGATCTCTTTCGTGGATTCAAATTTTAACTTCTAGTGACCATTAATCATCCTTAATGCCCATGAAATCCTTGTGCTGAAAGCATGCAAGGCCATCATAGGCATAAGCTTGCTTTGGGAAGGATCCACTTGCATGTCCTTTGATCTTCTTAAGTTAAACTTCCTATCCCTTGGCCATTTTCGTAATCGATCTCATCAACTTGCATGCTAAACATCTAGTTTCTTATTTTGGCACTAACCATTCATCCAAATTCAATTTGATCTCCTCTTCTAATGAACTTACAACCCTCTTCTATGTTTTTGTCATGATTCTATGTTTTTATGGCTTCCATTAGTGATGAGCTGTGATATCACGTCTACGATATCGCGTACACGATATCGTGGCCTTCCATGCAATGTCATGTACGCAATATTGTGGCCTGCCTTGTTGCCTATAAATAAGAGGCAGGCGTACTTATTTTGCATAGTTAGTCTTAGTTCCTTATCCAAACTCTTGCCTTTTCTCCCTCTCAGAGTTAGAATTATTTTTGCATGTCCACAGTAGGAGTCATAAAGAGAACAGATCTTTATTCGAGCATTGTGTACCTAAGCACACCTTGTGTATAACAATAAAGATGAACTTTGTGATAAACCTTGCAGCATTCAAAATAGATTAATTAATGTTAATTACTATTACTTAATGCTTTCCTTATTTAATTAATGATTCTCTCTCACCTTACAACTCTCCTAAGTAAGCACACATAGTACAATCACTTCAAGCATGTGTGTAACACTTGGTAACCTAGTAACAATTAGTGTTTGGTAATCCCAGTAGTGTTGCACTGGTTCAAGATGTGTACAACAAGTGAGAATGGATATTGGTGTTAGGATCAGTTAGAGCCTAGTTAATAAGCAGTCAAATTAAATTAGTTACTTAGTTATCTCTCTCCTCCCTTATTAGTAGTAGGACATAAAAACACAAAAAATTATAAAAATCATATGCCTCAAGTTTACTTAACCATACAATCATGACATACAAGTAAGCTTGGGAAAACAATGATTGATCAACTCATTCTTGTTCCACAAAGGTGCATAAGCACTTAGTCCTTGGAATTCAACTAGATCGTGTGTGGATGCTCGTATTTGTATGGTTGAGCATAGGGATACCTCATCGCTCATCATTGGCACTGTTGTCGGGGACTTTTTTGTTTGTGCGCTAGCCAGAACATAGGAAATATTTCACATCATTGGAATGAATCCTTGGGGTTGGTTAAAGAAAAATAATAAATAATAATACATTGCACACTGAATAGACAATCATGTCTCCTTCTTCGTATGAAAGTGTTTCACTGCCTAGGTCTTATACAAGGAACAATCGGAGGCGTAGTACACATGATAATTCACTAGTCCCTCAATAGTTTCATGTGGTATCTATTCATCCTAACAAGTATATGCCAAACTTTACCTTTATCCTCCATCAGGATGAACAACTGAATTGGTGAGATTTAGAAGGTAACATAGTGTTACCTCCTAATCGTTTAGTCCCAGGCATGCTTCTTCATGATCTCACACGAATTGGCATGCAGCACTTATAGGCAGATTACATTGTTCATGATCATGATTCGAGAGTGTATCAACCCACGGAGGCACAACATTAAAGGGACTTACAATAGGAGAGATGTCATGAATCCATGAAGGGAAAGTTGTTGTAGAACGTCCCACATGTCCTAAGAGAAAATGAGGGTGTGAACCTGCCTTAGGCAATTGCCCACATAATGATGTTCCTCCTGTTGACTTTGGTCAAGGGGTTGTGTATTAGAATCTTTACTCAACTATTCATAACCCAGATTCTAGTATTGATAGACACAAAGGATCTGAAAAAGGAACACAAACACATGACAAAGATGGACATTCCAATCGTAACCATGATCATGGATGCGACCACTAAAGAGAAGAAGGCAAGCACCGACATGGTGACAGTCCTCCTTCTTCTTCACCTTCATCATCTCCTTCACCCTCTCCTTCAGGATTTGGATGTAGTCACAAGGAAAAAGACCATGAGGATAAGGGTAGGCGAAACGGGAGTTGTAGACAAAATAGTCAAGAAAGGGGACGATGGCACTCTAGAAAAATACACTGTGAAAGAAGGGAGAGTAGGGAACAACATAAGCATCATAGATGCCACATATGGAAAAATCACGATGAACCCCTACTCACTACTCAAAGTATGCTAGACATAATTGAGGTCGTTAGGATTCCAACAAGGCACCAAAAGGATAGTAGGATCAAGAGATTAGACATGAAAAATATCCCATGATTTGAAGTAGGATACAACACTGATCCTCAGAATCATCTACAAGCATTTCATGATGCATGTGCCTTACAAAATATAGAAAACGAATAACAAAAATTAAAGTTGTTTTCATGGACACTAGTCAAAGAAGCGAAGAGCTAGTACGGGTCCTTCGAATTGGAATCCATTCATAGGTGGAGTACCATGTTAGAATTGTTCAACGATAAGTACCAAACATACTCCTGAGTGTCCAACTTACAAAAGCAAATTCAAGGATGGAAACAAGAAGGCCATGAACCCTTGGATGCTGCCATGGGCCACTATTATGCATTGTTACATCATTGTCCTGGCCATGGTTATTCGTAGAGGGATCAACTATGTCATCTTGTAGATAGGCTTAGGCATGAAACGTGAAGAACCCTTAGGATGTATGCCCAAGGGAGGCTATCTAAGCATAGGATCCATTAAATTCAAATATTATTGGAGCAAGTTGCTAAAGAAGAAGGTAAGCTAAGGAAAAAAGAGAGTGTGAAGGAATATAATAGAGATCCTTCCCTTCGAAAGAGGGGAGTAAGATTCTGTGAGGATGAAGAAGAGTCACCACTTGAAGAGATGGTGAATAGGAAAACCTTACCTATTCAAAAATTAGCATCGGAAGTATCAACAAAGCCAGACCAAATGTGGGATCCCCTCGATGATAGATTTCAAACCGTCCTTAAAATAGTAGAGGAGTCTAGAGAGCAAGGTAGTGATCGTAAAAAAAAGAAAAAGAGAGAAACTGAACATGCACGTAACAAGGGTAAGGGAAAAGTTGTCATCATCGGGGAGGTTGTGAATTCAGATACGAACAATGATAGTGGATGCAAGATATGCCAATATGACCATCCTAAGGGATGTTGCCCTATAATCTCGCATCTGCATGAGTTTGGGATATATGCACTCAACCCATGATTAAACAAAAGGAAAACAACCCGAAGGTTATCTTATCCTCAAGGTAACTCAAGACAGTTCCACCAACCCTTAACATATTATCCAAGTGGAACTCCATCACAACCAATTGAGCAATATCAACAATGGTAATACCCACAATTATGGGGAATGCCACCACCAAGGCAATAGTATCCTTACCGACAACCTGACCTGTATGGATATTACGTGTAGCAGCCAATCTCTCCACATGACTCTACTGGTCATGTTACTTCTCAACCTCACTACAAAGCTCGTGAGTATTATAGGAATCCTTCATCTAGGGGTGATGTTCCACAAACATGCCATCCTTCTCATCCGACTGCATCTCTTCCATCCTTAACTCCATTACCACCTACTCTAGCTATGCAGGGTGAGCTCCCTGCCCAGTCGTAGCAACGTAACATCACAAGGGCTATTAACCCTCAACCTACGGTTGGTTCTAACAACCACATGAAGAAAAAAACTTTCTTTAGAACCAACAGTTCAACTAAGCCCTTGCAACCACAAGCGGCTGATTTTTCAACTGCCTCACTATCACTTGAAGCTTCAGAGCTCCCTTCAACCCAAAAACTGCACTCAATGTATACAGTCATGTTAGCTCATGCCATCATTGATTGGATAAAAGCTGGCCATCTTCCTAGGAAATTCTCTAATCCTGGGAGTCCTTTGATATATCTACAAATCACTGGAAATGAGTTGTGCAAAGCTCTTTTGGATTCAAGTTCTAGTGTCAACTTGATTTCTCAAGAAATGTACAAGGCCTGGAACCTACCTCTATTAAAAAAGAGTAACATTCATTTAGAGTTGACTGACCAGTCCATCACTGTCCCATTGGAACTAGTGGAGGACATTGTCACCACTATTTGTGGGTGGTTGTATCTAGCCAACTTCCTAGTGATTCAAGTGAACAACGGTAAGGGGGACTTCCCAATCATAATGGGAAGAGCATGGCTAAGCACAATTGACGCATGCCTAGGAATCCATGATATTTCTCTAGAAATATCAAAGGAAAATACAGTTGGAAAGATCGAGAAGAAGAAAGTTCCATGCATCGCATACAGTGACACAAGGTGTAATTGAGTGTAGAAGTCATGGTTTGTACAATGTTTAACATTGCCTCCATGTAATCAGTGTGCACAAGTGACTGATATACAAAGATGCCTATATACAACAGCCATAAGATAAGAAGGCACATAGTGGCTGACAACTAATCAAGAGAGCAGTTCAACTATATGCATGGAACCAAATGAGGGTTTGACTTGCACATACATCGATAGCATAGATACATTAGAGCAAGTCCATCGCCAACTTCCAAGTCTTGACCTTGAAAATATTAACTGGGGGAAGTTGGAAATCCCTGATAAGTTTAAGTAGGAGCCCCTTGAGCTAACACCATTGCCCACCGGTATGGAATACATGTTTCTTAAAAATGGAAAATTGGTAATTATTAACGCAAAGCTTGCTCCTCAACAAAAAGAAAGACTACTAAAAGTGATAAATAAATGGTTGAAAGCCTTCACTTGGTCATATCTTGAATTAATTGGAATAGATCCTAGGATATGCCAACATAGAATTTACACCAACCCCTCCATGAAGCCTCGAAGACAACTGCAGATGTGATTGAAAAAAGCTTAAGCAAGTAGTTAAGGAAGAAATTGAACAGCTTCTAAAAGCTGGGTTCATCTACCCCATTGCTGATAGCGAATGGGTTAGGCCCTTAGTTATAGTGTCCAAAAAGGGAGGCAAATGAAGGGTGTGCATAGATTTCAGGCTACTAAACATGACAACATTCAAGGATCATTTTCCATTGCCATTCATTGGCCAAGTCTTAGACACCATCGCAAGGCATCGCTACTATAGTTTTCTAGATGGGTATAGTGGGTACAACCAAATACAAATAGCCCCAGAAGACCAAGCCAAGACTACATTCACCAGTCCTTGGGGAACATTTGCTTACAAAAAGATGTCGTTTGGCTTGTGCAATGCCCCTGCAACATTTCAATGATTAGTTCTAAGCATATTCTAGTAGCAGATAGGAAATGGTGTGGAGGTCTTCATGGATGACTTCTCCACCTATGGAGAAAAATTTGATTAAGCCTTGGACTGGTTAGAGCAAGTATTAAAATGATGTGTAGAAACTAATTTAAGGCTCAATTGGTAGAAAAGCCATTTGATGGTCTAAGAAGGCATCGTACTAGGGCATAAAATCTCACGAACAGGGATAGAGCTAGACCTCGAAAAGATCAAAGTTATCCAAAGAATTACTTGTCATCTAGAAAATGTAAAAGATATTTGGTCATTTCTTGGACACACCGACTACTACATAAGGTTTATTGAGAACTTTTCAAAGGTTGCAAAACCATGGTTGAACTAACAAAAAAGGACATACCTTTCGAATGAACTAGGGAATGTGAACTAGCTTTCCAAACTTTAAAACAGAAGTAGGTAGAAATACCTATTCTACAAGCTCCTGATTGGTCCAAACCATTCCACATAATGACTGATGCATCCAAATATGCTTTAGAAGCCATACGTACATAGTCAGATGATCAAAAACATCCTTATTACATCCACTGTGCAAGTAGAAGTATCATTGGTGCACAACTTAACTACATTATAACAGAGAAAGAATTAATGGTTGTAGTGTTTNAATAATTAATTAACCATAGAGAAAAACTAGTATAGTAGCATTCTCACCTATCTCCTTACACAACAAACACCACAAGGGTTTGATGCTAAAAAGAAACAACAGTTTCTTCACTGAGCCAAGTATTTTATGGAAATCAATGAGAAACTTTACAAAGTATGTCCTAATGGCTTGGTTTGATGGTGTGTTCCCAATGTAGATCAATTGTAAGTTCTCTAAGATGCTCATGAGGATCCTTGTGGGGGTCATTATGTCAAGAGATGAATAGCTGTTAAGATCTTGCTTGTAGGATATTATTAGCCTACATTGTTTTGAGATGCCCATCATTTTGTCCAACCTTGTGAGTGCTATCAATGTGATGGGGGGATGACTACTAGAATGGAGGATCCGCGATAATGGATTCACCTTTAGAACCCTTCGACATTTGGGGAATTGATTTTATGGGGCCGATTACACCAATGTACAATGGAAAAGCTTATCTTATTGTTGTTGTTGATTACCTTACAAAATGGGCAGAAGCAACTACTATTAAGGATTATACATCATCTACAGCTACATGATTTGTTCAATAACAAATCATAAACTGGTTTGGTGTGCCTAGTGCACTTATTTCAGAAAATGGTACACACTTTGTAGGTGCAAATTTTCAAAAATTAATGCAACGCTTAAGGGTTGAGCACAAACTGACTACACCATATCACCCCCAAGAGAATGGTCAAGCCGAAGTCACCAACAAGGAGATCACAAAGATATTGACAAGAACCATTAGCAAGTTTAGGCGAGATTGGAGCACTAAACTGAATAATACTCTTTGGGCATACCGCTCCACATGGAAACTCCCTATAGGATACTCTCCCTATGACTTAGTGTATGATAAATTACCAACACATCCCATTAAAATTGAGCTCTGTACACTATCCATGGTATGTGACCTCAACCTTGACCTCAATCTAGCATAAAAACAACAGTTGATGACCCTTAACTTGCTAGATGAGAACCGATTGGCCACCATGTCATCTAACAAATTGCACAAGGCCTTGAATAAACAACATCATGACCTAAGAATTAGGAAAGTTAAATATCAACTAGGAGATAAGGTTCTCTACTAGAATCCCACACATGTACCACAATGTACCAAATTTTAAATGCTGTGGGAAGAACCTTATGTCATTCATGCAACTTTTCCTTCAAGGGCAATGATGATATACAAACTTGAGAGCTTGGATAAGAAACTATTGGTCAATGTCCAACAAACCAAAACTTTCCATGAGCTTAGAATAGCCATTACTCATGCTACCTCTGTTGGTGGACAACCTTACCCGCTATTTCGGATCTCCTCCTTCCAACTTAGTTATGGGGGAGATGGCCACCTATGCCAACCATTCTAGGCCCTTAGCCCATTTTGTATTTTTTGTTTTACACATTTCTTCAATCTTTCTTATTTTTATTTTTGTTTTAAACCATTGTTCACATTTTTACTATTTCTTTGTTTAGTTTATTTACTTTCATTCGTCATACAATAAGTGCTCTTGATGCTGGATTGAATTATATACTATTGATTGCTAATGTTTGGTTTTTACCTCTAAATTATGGTTCTAATATTATGATATGTTATTTTTATAAAATAGGCAATGAGTCCATGCCATCCATTCATCCATTCAACTCTGTGGTCTCCCTTGGCTTGGAACTGTATAGACCCTTTTTTCTAATCAACTTCTTAATAAATTGGTGGCTTGGTATTTTTCAAACTAAAGGAAGGACTCAATGGTTGAAAAGGGTGTGACTTCAAGGGGATTTGATGCATTTGTGCTAGCCATTCTCTTGGGTCCTTGGATGTTTTTTCTTGGGTTTTCCACCATTCTACCATCTATCAAATATTAGGAAGCCAAGTGAATAAAAATAAGTCTTTGCATGGTGTGGTTCTCACGCAAAAAAAAAGTGGGAATTCAAAACACACCCCTTAGACATAATAAAGCAATATGGGCTATAAGCACTGGTTATGGAACTAGAAAGACATGTTACCCATGCCTGAGGGTTCCCTCTAACTAAGGCCCTTTCTCGCTTCTTGCTTCTCCATCTTGCTCTCCTTGGGATGGTGGTGACTCTTTGTGAAGGCATTCTTGTTGCTTCAAGATGATGGATTGGCCAAGTGTATTGATGCAAGGTCACTGAGTGTGGTTGGTTTGAGTATGGATTTGGAATGAGTTCTACTTAGTCACATTAACCATGACATACACAAGGGACTTTACACAACTTTGCTCTTGGGATTCCATTCCATTTCTACTCTCCATCTTTCTTTCCATTTTCCACCTCATTGTCAGTTTTATGATTAGTCCATATCTTGGTTGATGCATTGTTTTTCCTTGGTAAATTCTTATGGGTAAGTTTTTTAACTCTTGCTTCCAAATGACATTCCTAGAGCCTACGAACTCTTTGGTTTGTGGGTTTGTCAGGGCATAAAGGGCATGAGCTTGCTTTGGGGAGGACCCACTGGCATTCCTTTTTGGTGCAATTGTTAAGTTCTTTTCCTTAAACATTCTCTGCAATCAACCATTTCTCGTTTCATCCCCATCTTTGACATCCACTTTATTGGTGTGACCGTTGTTATTTTCCCATTTGTCTTGTTTCTTATATTTTTTCATCTTATTGCTACTGAAGGTTCGCTCTTAGTCATGGGGGCCCTAGCATAAATTTTTCAATTTCTCCATTCTACTACTTGCCTAACCCCTACATCTTGGGTAGTTATTAGTAATAAACCTCTACCCTAGTTTCTACCATAACCACAACCTAGCCAATGCACTTTATATCAAGGCAAGGTATCAATTGCATGGTGGCTTACTTATCCTTGCTCATTCATGACTGTGTTATGTGTGCAGATGGTGATTATATGAACTATGGACTGGAATAGGAGGAAGCAGTCGGGATGGACTGGAGTTGGAATGTTTACGCCAGGAATAAGTTTGGTCACGTGGTTATGGATAAACAATGGAGGGTGCAATCTCTACATTGGCAGCAACGCACCTCATTTTCTTTTCTCCCTCTTTCTCTTCAAGCTATCAAGTGAATGTCTGGATGTCATCCATGTATAGTGTTCACCACAAAGGGTATGAACACCAATGTTGTAATATGTTTGTCAATTCGTTCACCAGGCACTTTGAGTCTGTTATTCCCTATCGCTATCAGTTCTCATTTAGTCATTAATTCGATACCTTTCCAATATTTTGTAAGGAACTTGAGGATGATTTTTCATTCAGTCGTGGGGGTATGATGAGCCATGATATTGTGTATGTGATATCATGGCCTTCCATGCGATATCACATACACGATATCGTAGGTTGCCTCATTGCCTATAAATAAGAGGCGGGCACACTTGGTTTGCATAGTTAGTCTTAGTCCCTTACCCAAACTCTTGGCTTTTCTCCCTCTCAGAGTTAGAATTATTTCTGTGTGCCTATAGTAGGAGTCATAAAGTAAATGAATCTTTATTCGAGCATTGTGTACCTGAGCACACCTTGTGTATGGCAATAAAGATGAACTTTGTGATAAACCTTGTAGCATTTATAATATATTAATTAATGTTAATTACTATTACTTAATGCTTTCCTTAGTTAATTAATGATTCTCTCTCATCCTACAACTCTCCTAAGTAAGCACACACAATACGATCACGTCGACCATGCGTGTAACACTTGGTAACCTAGTAACAATTAGCGTTTGGTAATCCTAGTAGTGTTGCACTGGTTCAAGATGTGTACAACAAGTGAGAATGGATACT
>MNCI01015773.1:1192-24545 GCA_015680685.1 Gnetum montanum | reverse complement strand
CCACCACATCATCTTATACCCTCCAAGTATTTCATTGTCAAATTTGTTCTTTCCTTTGTCATCATTTTATCAAATGTCCCTCAAAACCAAGTCTGACATTAAACTTTTAGGGCAACTTCCTTGAAAAATTTCTAACTCTAGAATCACACTAAGTAAAGAATTCAACATTTGTTAAAGGCAATGAGTAAGGTATGAAATCATTGAACTTTTTTCAGATAACCTTCTTAACAATTGATCTTTGTGTCATTATAGATGGCCCCTAAAAGAAGACAATAAGAAGGACCTTCGTAAGGTGTAACTGAATGACCTAGTGGAGGCAGAGGCTGAGGACCTCATGCAAAACATGCAGAGCTGAAGTCCATCATTCAGCATCCATCATGAAAATCTTGTTACTGCATAATCTATCGAAGAAAAGGGAGGTGAGGTTAGGGCCCGAGCCTATGAAGTGAAACGACAGCTATTTGCAGCATGGCATGTCAAGGCCAATCAAGTGTTCCTGCAGCTGCTATGTCCATGAAAAGTGTCGACTACATCAAACATTGGAACATCAGCATGGATGACCCATAATCCTCAAATAGAAGAGGAGAAATGTCAGGTGCTTCTTCAATGGTATCTATCTCAGAAGCCTGATGCACAAGACAAAGGAAAGGAACCCATGGAGGAGCCACCGCTACTAGGAACCCCATGAGTTCCACAAGTTTTATCTTTTTTGTCTGTGTCAAAATTTTGTTTAATTCCCCACTGTGGCATGAATAGATTTCTAGTTAGTCAATTATCCCATATCTATCCACTGTGTATTCAATTGAGCTTGTTCCTCACTTTGACTCGAGGATGAGTTTTTACTCAATCATGGGGGTATGATGAAGTGTCATTAAGTCAATGCATTGACGGGGCTGCGTATACGCGACCGCATCGACGCAACCTTCCTACATTGATGGGGCCCCTTTTACGTAGCCACCTATACAAACATATAAATAAGAGGGTCCTTCGCCTCATTTAAAAATCCTTTTGTCATTTGTAGCTAGACTCTTTTAGTTTTTTTCCATAGGCGTTAGATTATTTTCCTAGTGCATGCCCACAGTGTGATGCTTGTAATTGTACGAAACATTTATTCGAGTGTGATGTACTTGGACGTGCACATGACCTAAAATAAAGATTGAGATTACTTCATCATTGCAGCATTCACTTAGTTTTAATTGTCTAGTTTAATTGTTAATTATTATTGTCATTTATTGCCTTCTTAGTTAATATTTATTGTTTTCTTAATTAATATTTCTTTATCATCATTTACTATTCCTGGTGTTAAATGCGGAATGAGTACGACTTAATCACGAGCATTTAAGTGTGACTACTTGGCAAACCAGTAGCGTACCTAGGATCTGCACTTGGTAATCCTAGTAGTAGTCATGCACGAAGTCCAAGATGTGTATGGATGATTAAGGAATGGATGCTCATCACACTTAGGTTAGCTTAGACTTCATTTCCTATTACGCATTAGTTTAATCAATATTATTCTCCATTGTCTCTAGGATTAGCAGTAGTTTAGGATCACATCATATGCCTCACTCTGGACTAAACCATACGTGACAAAGCAAATACCAGTCTAGGTGGGAAGACAGCGAACTGTGATTAATGTGTAACTATCTAGATACCACAACTAGCCTATTTGCGGAGTTTGACCGGATCGTGCATGAACGCTCATATTCTTATGGTTGGGTGTAGGGGTACCTAGCCACTCATCAATGGGCTTCCCATCCTTTGAACTTTTTCCAGGCTTATTCGAAAAAATGATCATTTCATGGATTGTGGTTCATGCATGATTGCTTCCTCCTACATACTAATTACCCTAGTTGCATTCTCTTACTAGGTTTATGATGGTAACTCTACTTGCATTGTGGATGGTAGTATAGCTAATAGAGGGTTAGATGATTGACTTAATGAACCAACTGCTTGTTGAAGCATGTATGGATTAGAATCCATCCTTGGAGGTGTAGGTCTATAGTACTCTAGTGGATAGTATTGAGAATTTTGAACTACTAAATTCCCTGGAGATATCAAATTCTACACATAATATCCATAAGGATATGGTTGCTAATATGAATATAGTTGTCTTGAAGGTGGCATTGCCCATGGTTGTAGTTGTTGTCACTACTATTGATATTGCTTCTATGGTTGTGGGTAAGCTACTTTGGATAGTAGGCTAGTTGTAAGGTCTATCGATAGTTACCTTGAGGATAAGGTAACTATTTTTACATTTTCTTTTTAACAAATCTTGGATTAAGTGCATATGCCCCTAATTCTTGCAAATGTGTCATCACAGGATAGCATTCCTTAGGATGTTCATATTGGCACACTGTACACCCTTTCTCATCCTCTAAGCACAACTAAGAACATTTTGCCACTAAAGCAACTTTTCCTTTTCATCCATAGTCTCTTTTCTTCTTTTACTACTTGCCCTTATTGAAGGATTTTTTAGTTCTTTCTTTTACAATTTTTAAGGTTGTAGTGAATTTTTCATCTGTTGAGTTCCACATCTTTTCTGCCTTGTTTGCTATGTCATTGACAAAATTTTGGATTAGTAGAGTTTTTTTTTTTTTGAATACCTCTTCCAAGGTTTCTTCCTCTTACTTATCGCATATTCATACATCTCTTTTCCTAATAGATGGATCTCAATTATACTCAGCTAATTCTCTCTTTTTTAACTCACCTTCTTCCTTTTCCACTTGGTCAGTTAGCCTCCAAATTCAATGGGTGGTTAATTTTGACAATCTTCCTGGGGCATAAACCCCAAGGGTTTCTTTGGTCTTATTCCCTAACCCATTGACAATGTACCTAAGCTATTTCCTTTGGGAAAATCCATGGCCTGGGCACCTATGTAGAAGACAATAGTATATATTCATTGCTACATCAAGGGATTTATAGATCCCTTGTTTCCAACCCCAAATCTACTTTCTAAGGTTGGACACCTGAGAATACGTTTGATATTTATTATTGAATAGTTTAAGCATGCTACTCCATCTTTGAATTAATTAAGGTT
The DNA here is from genome assembly GCA_015680685.1 of Gnetum montanum. Taxonomy (NCBI): domain Eukaryota; kingdom Viridiplantae; phylum Streptophyta; class Gnetopsida; order Gnetales; family Gnetaceae; genus Gnetum; species Gnetum montanum. Next base: position 21,508 of record MNCI01015773.1, on the reverse strand, counting down.
CTAATGATCTGTACTAGCTCTCTACCTCTTTGATGAGTGTCCGAGGGAACAACTTAAGTCTCTGCCAATCACTTTCAATACCCTATAGGGCATAGGCATCATGAAATGCTTGGAGGTGATGTTATGGATCTATGTTATATCCACCTTCAAACTTAGGAATATTATTCATATCAAGTTTCTTGATGCAACTGTCTCTCACATGCTTGGTTGGAATGTACATTGTTTCTATTATGTTGATCATGTTGTGAGTAGCTAATAGGGGTTCTTCATGATTGTAGGGTTCATATGCTTGATTGTAGTGATGTCCCCTTTGGTACTCATATCACTCTATCTCTTCATGTCAATCCCTATCTCTTTGAGGATCATGCCCATCATCTTCTTTATTAGGATGCCTTTGACAATACTCATGTTTATCATGAGCCTAATGTCTTTCCTTGTCATGATCTTTGTACCTTCATTTCCTTCTGTCAAAGTCCACCAATGATCCTGAGGAAGACAAAATAGTTGGAGAATGATGTTGACTAGTTCTACTTCTATGACTCTGGATTTCATTTCTTTGTGATCTCGTAGAAAATCTAGCCTCAAGTCCTACTTGTACTTAGAGTCTTCTACTTCTCTTCTTGGTGTCTCTATGAGGGTTGAATGTAGATGAATAATAGGCATTTGGGAATGGACTTCATGATCACGGTGAAGTTTCTTTGTTACAAATGCATCACATCAAGTTCTTCTAAGACAATAGAAGAGTTAAGTTGCTTTCCCTTGTCATGTTCATGTTTGGTTTCCATAGTAATGTTTCTTCACACTTGTGCCTCTATGGGTTGCTAAGGTCTTATCATGTGTTTGGTTACATGGTACCCTTCTTGCACATGGCTCGATTTCATTCCTCTTAAAGTTGTTTGAAGCATGGTGGGTGCTAAATGCTTTGGAGGCAAAATGATGTTGCCTTGTAGGTTCCTTGACCTTAACTACCCATCTTGATGGAAGACGAATGTGAAATCAAAGTAATAATGATCAATGTGAGCATATGAGATTCTTCTTTGCATAGGCATACTTCAATATTCATTATCATTTGTGCTATCATTGCCCCTTTGAAGCTCTTTGATAGGCAATAGTTTTTCCTTAGGTGTTCAAGCCATTTTAGATGTGTGACGCTTGGTTAAGTGTGTGTGTTATTAGGATTACTTAAAGATATGAAAATTGACTTTATGGTTCTTAATACAATGAACTTTGTAAGATCAATTACTTAGCACACATTGATACATCCCTAACAATGGTGCCAATGATGAGTGATGGAGCAATCCCAACACTCTACCATACAAGTCACAACTGTTTGCAAGCAACTAGATTATAATCCATGAATGAACAATGTTATTATGCTAGTAATTGATGTTAAGCTCATGATCATTGTCTTCTCATCTTGAGTTAGTGAAGTCCAAGTGTATAGTTTAACTCATATTGAGGCATATGTTAAGTGATGTTGTAGGGTTCATTTTACACCGAAGTGTAAACATAACGAAAATGAAGTTAAGTGCTAAATCCAAGTAATGATGAGAATGTAAATCCATTCTATCCTATAGTGATAAGCATCCATTCCTAGTTTACCAAACACGTCTTGGACTCATGTAATCATTACTGGGATTACCAAGTGAATTCACCATGAAGTGAATCAGGTGAAACCATTACTAGATTACCAAATGCTTACACTTTAACATTCAAAACCAGATGTACTCATTTCGCTTTACTAATGAGCAAGTAAATAAAGTTCTTTGGAAATGTAAATGATCAAGCTAATAAAATATGGAAATTATGCTAAGTAAACAAATAAAACTAAGTAAATTCTACAATGATGGATAGTAATCTTGATCTTTATTACCATCATGAACTACATCCAAGTATAATTCACTTGAGTAAAGATTCCATTCAACTGCTAAACATCACACTGTAGGCATTCACTCTATTGTTAACTACAAAAATAAACTACAGGAGTATCCTTAAGACTTGGAATGAAAAGTTTTTGATCATGCATCTAAGTGTCAGTACTTATAGGATTGCATGCATCCTGAGACATTGTATCAATGATGATGTAGCATGGTTTATAAATTGTTGCTACAATATTATAGATATGATATCACAGAATAACAAAAATTGACTTTATCAAGCATGTTTGGACATGGACATCTAGAATTTGTAATAACTTTCAACCAAGCATCAATGAAGTCATTATTGGTGATCAACCTACTTTGTCTACTTCCTTTCTTTGCATTTGGAAGTGTCTTCAACCACTTATTCTCTACTTTGCTTAAAAACTTTAGTATGTAGATATTTTCCAACAATAAGAGCATAATTATGACCTCTCTTTAAGAGTCAAAAAATAAATTCTCAAAGATTTCACTTTTCAACTACAACTTCAAGAAAAAAAATTTCCAATGAAAATTGAATAATTAATTTGTTTTCTACAATTTTTATTTTTTTATTTTTTTTTTGGAGGCTAAAGGATGGGAAGATTTCAACTTTTGTTTTTTATTTTTAATTAATGTATTTTTTTTTCTTTAGAGATAGTTTTCTCCTTCTGAATAAGCACAAGGCCTAAACCTTTTCCTATCCTAGAGGGGAGGTTTTTTAGGATTTGTTGTTAACATGAAAACCTAAAAAGATATTTTCCAAAATTGTTGGGCTTTTTCTTTAGATTTTCTCTTTGATAATATAATGTAGTATGAATTTTTTAATATTATTATTTATTTTTTGGATGTTTGACTCCCCCTCCCCCCAAGTAAAAGCCTAAATGTTTTTGTAAATTTTCTTAATTTTGGCTAATAAATACCAATGGTAGATTGGTAACACTAAATAATATGTTTTTTGTAACACTATAAGGGACCATATTTAATAACACTAAATAATAACGCTAAAAAATCTTGTTGATTAGCAAACCTCAACATAAACATGCCTAATAACCCAAAGGGTTTAAAATAAAAAATGGTAAATACAAAAAATAAAAGTTGGAAAGAAAAAACCAACATGAAAGGAGATAGAACATAAAAGAGGCTAGATATTCAACTAAAAATAAAAGAAGGAAAAATATTATTTATATACTAATTCTTCATACAAATTTTCAAGGAATGAAATCTATACCCATAAAATGCTTCTACCTTAATTAAATTAAGGAATAATTAAGTGGTTAAATAAAACAAGTTTTCATTTTTAAGTAAAAACCTAATTTTCTTTGTGATTTTCTTAATTTTGGCTGACAACTACCAATGGTAGATCGGTAACATTGAATAATATGCTACCCATTACACTCTAGTAGACTAAATTTGGTAACACTAAATAATATTTTATCATGATACTTTAGGGGATCCTATCATGTAATGCTAAGGGGAGATCATAACGAATTTGTTCTTTTTCATACACTCTCACAAGCATTGTAAACTTGGCTATGCGTGAGAAGATACAATGGATAATGCAATAATTTTATTTTTCATTCAATGATCATGAAAACTTTGGTGCACAAATCTTATTGTTCATTTAGAAGTCATGAAAATTTTAATCCATAAATCTTATTCTTAATCTAAAGGTCACAAAATATTTGATATAAATATCTTACTACTCATTAATGAAGAAGATTCTCTTTGCCACATCATAGATATATAATATAAATATATGACCAAGCTAGTTACAACTACTCTTAATATCTTTAAAGGTCCAAATGTAAACAATAAAAAATGGTTTGATGAAGGGTATAGAAAAACTAAAATTTTATTAAAGACTCAAAGATTATTGAAGATCATAAAGTCATATAAAATTTAATTTGGGCTGAGATAAGGGAACTTCCTAGACAAAGAAATTTTATTTAGAACAAAGATCACAAATGTTTTTGGCACTTAATTTAAAGTAAGACTAGAACAAACCATGCTTTCTCCCTAAAAAAGTTTAAAAAATTTATGTGTTTTTCAATTTTTCTATTTAATTTCACATTTCATGCCTAGGGAAGTTTTCGCTACTAAATCTTTTATACCTTCTATGTGCCATATCTTCCATACTAGATGTTCAATTAACCTCATTCCTTTCCCGCTGAATATTTGGAGCTACGAATTAATTGTAATCGAGAAACATAGATAATATAAAAAGTTTCCTAATACTAAATATATACATCTAAGCTAAAATAATAAAAATTAATTTAAAATTAAATAAAATTGGATTATTTTAAAGACACTATGATTTTTGCACCTACGTTGATGCTTGTGGCTAGGTGCATTTACGTTGACACATGTAGTAAAAATATCTCTATATACTCATTTTTAAATTTTCATATTTCATTTTGCATTCCATGCCTAGGGAACTTTTGTTGTTCAACCTTTCAATTCTTCTATGCATCATATCTTTTACATCAAATGTTTGATTGAACCCATTCCTTCATTTTTGTGAATTTGGAGCTACAATTTATTTATGAAGGATACAAATTTCCTATCCTCCATGAATCTCAATCTTAAATTTAGAAATCTTATGTAAGATAATAAAAAATAATTAAAACTTAACAATTTAAAACACCTTAGAGCCTTATGTTTTCATTTCGATGAAAAGTTAGGAATAACTCTTAATTAAAATGTTTGAGAAAGGATAAACATTGAATTCAATCATCATGAGCTAATCAATTTACTCTTGGGTAATTATAGATGGCACTTAAGTGTGGACAATAAGCATGTGAACTGAGTTAGGAAAGAGAGAAGAGGAAAAGGACATAAATGAAGGGAGAGGGAAAACCTACCTAATTTAGGTTTTAGGCCCATGATTATCCAAAGTATAATATGAGAAGGTGCTTCCATGTGAGGGAACTAAGCTACAAGCCTCTACCCAAGAATTCACAACTAACTAATTGGACATCAAACTTTTTCACTCCTTTGTACAGTATGTCCATGATGAGTAAGTACATTGACACATTTAGATAGATTTGAACTTCTCTAATTTCATAAATTTCAACCTAGAAGTAGCAAAAATGGAGCTGCAATAGTCACCCATGTGGCCTACCTTGATAAATTGCAAGGAGTTGTACATCAATGAGATGTACCTATTCTAGAAAAACTATCAAAGTGATAGTGTTGTGAAGATAGGGAAAATTAATGTTCCCTATATAATAGAAGCAATTATTGAGGCATTAGAATTGTCTAATTAAGAATCAAGATTACCAGAGATCTCCCTATGCTTAGAAACTAGAGACAACCAAGTTTGGGTAAAGTATGAATTTGGGCTAAGCATTAAAAAATATAAGGATCTCATGCAAATAGAGAACATCTTCTTTAGGATTGTCATATATCATATGGCCTTCACAATTAGGTCCAGTAAGAGTAGCTCATTTTCTACTCATGCTATAGCAATGCTTAGAAGAAATATCAAGGCCAACATTTGATAAATACATTTTTTTGGAAATCAAACATAGATTTTATAAAAATATTGGAAAAAGGACCTATTCATTCCACTATCTAATTAGAAAATTTTGCAAAATGAGAGGCATAACTAGTTATACCAATGATGTGTCAAGGAGGGCTCCATAACTAGTAAATACCTCTATTACTAGTATAAGAAACATTTAGAGAATTAGGACAAAGTTCATTGCTTGCCTAACCATCAAGTGTGTATCATCCCAAAATGCCAACAATGATATGTTAGCTTAGTGGTAACAATCTTAATTTACCTAGTAATCTTAGGTTAAAATCTCAAATCCATTATGCAACACTAAGTTATAAATTTAAAAAAAGATGTAAAGGGAATTTTAAAATTGGTCCAATAGGTCCAAGAGGCCTAAGTTAACATAAGTAAAATATCTTAGTTTCATAAGAATTAAGCTAGATGAGTTGGAATATTTCTAAACTCATAGCAACTATAACCAAAATGAAAAGTTAGGTGGTAATAAATCTAGCTTTAAGGGAAGTGTCAATTAGGTTGTTTGATAACTAGTTGATCATTTTGTTGACCTTTTGGTATGTCAAAAACTTAAGGAAAATGCAGAGCATAGATTGTTTGTTATGGATCATATGTTTGTAGGACATGAACAAGAACTCCACATGAGAACTAAGGACTCAAGAGAAACAAGATTCACAATGAGAAGACAAAGTAAAGACTATAAAGGCCAAGATAAGGGCATTGAAAAAAAATGCCACAAACCAAGTGGAGATGCTCTAAGGGCTCGCAAGAAGACAAATTAATAGGAGAAATTTTCAAAAACTAAATCCAAAAGTTGAGGAGACAACTCCCAAAAATAGTAGGTGTCTCTATTCCAGAGAAGACATCTCCCCAAAGATGTCCCATAAAAGACATTCCATTTTCAAGTGAGACATCTCTCCTGAGTTAAGGCCAATCTCAAGTAGATGTCCCAACTTCAAAGAGGACATCTACACTAGCCGTTGAATAGCTATTGCATAAATTCCAAGGATTTTTTGGAAACTTTAGGGCTATAAGAGAATACAAAATTCTTGGAAATTGTGCAAGCACTGTTCACATCAGACTAATCATTATGTTATTTATGCTATTGTATTATTGTTCGTCATTGTAACATCATTTGCTTAGTTGTATGTTATATTGAGCTTCAACAACAAGGACTTGTAAATTTAGTTACATTCTTTCCTTGTGTCTTTTTCTTTTTGTTATACCTTTTTGTGGTTGATGTACTTCTTGTAAGAAGGCACATACATTGAGCTTATTGAAACCTTGCAGGGTTGAGTGGTTTTGCAGCAACGAAACACTTAAGTATGAAGCTCAAAGCTTGTATAGGGTGTGGTGCCCTTCAAACCACATTTTATTAAGAAACAAAGTCTAGATGTATGCACAGATTCTACCCTCTAAGTGTGGAAGTGCCCAAGTTGGGGAACCATGTAAAATTTGGTTTTTTTTGTGTGACAGGTGGAATTTCAATTAGGAAACTTATTCAACCTCCTTCTAAGTTCTCAATCCACAAGTAGTATTGAAGCTAAGTAATCTCATGTAGATAACTCAATATGAATATGGAAGGAGCAATAAACATCAAACTCAATTAGACAAATAGATTAATATGCTTCATCAATTGCTGCATTGAATCCCTATGGTACATCAATAAAGGTAAGTCTTTTCTTCCCTTTTCTACATTTAATTTAATAGGTAATAGAAGAGGCCATATAGCCTCTAGAAGAGATTATGATTGTAGGATTGGTAATATATATGACAATTTGGATAAAAAGGAAAGTCTAAATAGTTCTAGGAATCATCATAAAATGGAAGAAAATTTTTTTGAAGAAATTTATGAGTTGCTTTATAGTGAAATTATTTCTTTTCAAAGTTTATGCTTTAAAATGAAAGATATCTTCCATGATAAAGAAATAAAGATTACATCTCTCAACGATCAATGTTCTTATCTTGAGAAAGAAAAATCAAACCTAAGGGTTGAGATTCAAAGAATAACCAAGGTTATTAAGTAGATGAATAGGAAATCTTTAGAAATGTCCAAAGATCAAGAGCAAAAGGATGTACACTTCAAGGGCTCTACAAAAGGAAGTGTTCCAAGTTAGGTAACATATCAAGATTTAGGACCTTAAATTACTTCTATTGTGAAAAGTTTGGACATGTTCAAGCATATTGCTATCTTGGGATAAAACATTACACTTGATCATTACAAAAGTAGCCTAGACAAGGCACTTTGCAGGTTTGAAAGCAAAAAGAGAGGAAGCCTGAACAAAACATGATGGCTCAAGTTGCTCTTTCTATAGTCAAAATAAGCACATGGTATATTGATGGTGGATTTTCAAGACATATGACAAGAGATAAAACCTAGTTTACTCACTTCAAGAAACAAAATTGTGGAATCGTCACTTTTGGAGATGACATGGAGGCTCCTATAGCAACTATTGGCATCATAGAAGGAAAATGTAAGGGACAATCTACTGTAAATAAATTTTTCTTTGTCAAAGGTTTAAAGCATAATCATCTAAGTGTAAGTAAACTTTCTGATTCACATTTCGATGTTACTTATTCTAGAGAAACATGTAGAATAAAAGACTTAGCCATTGGAAACATTGTGATAGAAGGAACTAGAAAGGCCAATGTTTACACTACTATTTTTGGAGATGATTCTAACCTTCAATCCAAGTACTTAATCAATAATATAGATGATGTTCATATGTGGCATAGAAAGCTGGAACATATAAATAAAGATATTCTTCAAACCTTAGTGACAAAAAAATGGTTTGTGGATTGCCAAAACTTAAAGAATTCAATTTAAACACTAGTGAAGCATGCCAAAAGGGAAAGCTAAAAAGGATAAAATTCAATAAGAAAAATTGTATCTCTACCTCTCATCCCTTAGATTTACTTCACATGGATCTAGTTGGTCCTTCTCAAACATTTAGTTTGGGAAATAAAAGATATTTTCTAACCATTTTTGATGATTACTCTTGTTTTACTTAGGTTTCCTTTTTATATCACAAGGATGAGGTATTTTATCATTTCTTAAGAATTTGCAATGAGATTCAAAAACACAAAGGCTATGGTGTTAACTAATCAAGAGTGACAATGGAGGGGAATTCAAGAATACTTAGTTTGAGTAATTTTGTCAAATGAATGATATTCTTTATTAATTATTTGCTACAAGAACTCCTTAACAAAATGGTGTGGCTGAGAGAAGGAGTAGGATCTTAAATGAAATGGGAAGAACTATATTGAATGACTAAAATCTTCCTTACCATTTTTGAGCTAAAGTGACTAACACTACTTGCTATGTCTCCAATAGAGTTCTAGTAAGAAGGTTTTCCTCTAAAACTTCCTATGAATTATGGACTAGTAGAAAACCTTCAGTAGGTTATTTTCATGTTTTTGGTTCAAAATGCTATATTCTCAATGATAAAGATATCTTAAGAAAATTTGACCCTAAACTGATGAAGGCATATTCTTAGGATATTCTTTCGTTCGTAGAGCATATAGAGTCTTCAACGGGAGAACAAATGTTGTCGAAGAAACTATTAATGTTAAAATTGATAATAGCGACATAACTTCTCTACAAACTAATGATGAAATAGTTTCCATTCAAAAGTTGTCTAGTGCCTCACAAGTACAAATTGACAAAAATTCAAAATTAGAAAGTGAATATGAGAAAGATCATGAGGATGAACTTGAGGAGATATCACCAACTTAACCTAAAATATCTAGACTTAGTGAAACTCACTCTCTCAATGATGTAACTAGACAAGTACAAGATGGTATTCACACTAGAAGCCAAACTAAGGAAATTTGTGCCTATGCAGCATATCTTTCACAACTAGAACCCAAAAACTTCAAAGAAGAAGAAGGAGAAGAAGGGTGGATATTAGCTATGCAAGATGAACTAAATCAATTCAATAGGAATGATGTATGGGAATTAACACCTAAACTAGATCATAAAACAATTATTGGGACAAAGTGTGTCCTTAGGAATGAAACCAATGAAAATGATAATATTATTAAAAATAAAGCTAGATTAGTTGCAAAAGGCTACAATCAATAAGAAGGAATTAATCTTGAAACTTTTGCTCCTATCACTAGACTTGAATCTATCAGACTTCTTTTAACATATAGTAGTATTAAGAATATCAAGCTATGTCAAATGGATGTCAAAAGTGCCTTTCTGAATGGGACTATACAAAAATAAGTATATTTTGAACAACCTAAAGGATTTGTAAATCCCATCAATCCTAATCATGTTTATAGGCTTAAGAAGACTCTTTATGGACTTAAACAAGCTCCTAGATCTTGGTACAAAAGACTATCATAACACCTTATGTCCAATGGCTTCAAAAGTGGTCAAGTTGATGTCACTTTATTTCTCAAATGAGAAGGCAATGATCTACTCATAGGTCAAATCTATGTTGATGATATTACTTTTGGCACCACTAATGAAATTCTATGTAAGAAATTTTCAAATATTATGTAATTATAATTTGAAATAAGCATGATGGGAGAGCTCAAAAACTTTCTTCACTTTCAAATTAATCAAACAAAAGATAGAACCTTCATATATTAAACCAAATATATCAAAGATCTACTACTCAAATTCAACTTGGAAAAAGTTAAGTTAAAGAACACTCCTATGACAAAAAATTTTAAATTTACCAAAGATGATCAAGGAAAACCTATTGATCACAAGCTTGATAGAGGTATGATAGGTAACTAATTTTATTTAACTACTAGTAGATCATACATAGCACTAAGTGTAGGAATTTATGCTAGGTATCAAGCCAACCAAAAAGAGTTCTATTTAAAGGTAGTTAAACATATTTTTCATTATTTAAAGGGTCCTACTAACTCAGGACTTTGGTATCCAAAGGATTCTCTACTTGATCTTGCTAGATATTATGATGCAAATTGGGTAGGTTATTCAAATAATTGTCAAAGAATAAGTGGAAATTGCTTTTTCCTAGGAAGAAGCCTTGTGCCTTGGACAACCAAAAAGAAAACTTCCACAAAACTTTCTAGGAAGAAGCCAAATACATTTTAGCTGAAAGCATTTGTGCCCAACTTTTATGGATAAAAGAAACACTCAAGGACTTAGGGGTAAAATCCCAATCCACACAAATCTATTGCAACAACAGCAACACCATCAATATGACAAAGAATCCAATCCAACATTCATGTCCTATGCACGTTGAAATTTGACATCAGTTAATATGAGAACATACTTAATGTGGGGATATCAAGCTAGAATTCATTAGAATAGAAAATCAACTTGTAGAAACTTTCACCAAACCTCTTGATGAGCAAATACTTGCTATTATTTGTAAAAATATGGGGATAGGACCCTATCTTATCAGGTAAGTTTTTGCTCTTAAATTATTAATAAAACATAGTGACCCTAAGCTCCTAAAACAAAAGAATAATAAAAATATGTCTTTGTATCTTTTTTCTTTCTTGCACTTGTTTAGGGGGAGTTATTCCAACCCTTTTTATTTTTGTCTAACAAGGGGGAGATGTCTAATATACATTTTCCCCTTTTTTGTAAAACTACTAATACATTTTCTTAAGATTTGGACATTACCAAAAAAGAGGAGATTGTTGACCTTTTGGTATGTCAAAACCTTAAGGAAAATGACGAGCATAGATTGTTTGTTGTGGATGATGTGTTTGCAAGACATGAATAAGAACTCTACATGAGAACTGAGGACTCAAGAGAAACAAGATTCACAATGAGAAGACAAAGTAAAGACTACATAGGTTAAGATGAAAGCATGGATAAAAAATGAAGGCTACAAATCAAATGTAGATGCTCCAAGGACTAGCAAGAAGAAAAATTGAAAGAAGAAAGTGTCAGAAGATAGAATTCAAAAGTTAAGGAGATGTCTCCTAGAAATAGTAGATGTCTCATTCCAGAGAAGATGTTCCACAGAAGATGTCTCCTAGAAAGTATTAATCTTATTAGTGTTATTAAGCATATGGAATCTATCTCCACACCATTTGGTTTTCATAGATAATTTTTTATTAAGATTAATCTTCTTAATGGTAAAAGAAATATCAAGCCTTTGGGTGATGATCCTTTAATTGTGAGGAATTACATTATTCGTCTACTCTGATGTCAGGTACACAACATTGGAGCCACGATGTTGGGTATATGACATTGGGTATCCAACATTGGGGGGTATACTCTAGCCTATAAATATAGTTCCTAGGCTTCTAAATTGGCATGAGTTTTTGGAGTTAGTTTTTGGTCATTTTTCAACCAAAGTAGCAAAACTCTTACAATTTATTTTCTCCAAAGTTAGAATATTTTTTGAGTGCTTGTAGAAGGAGTCTAAGTGTGTATGGTTCTTTGTTTGAACACTAATGTACCTGAGCGCATCAATGTGATGAGAATAAAATGAACTCTTTGAAAATCCTTGCAGCATTAAGAATATATTAACATTTTCTTTCATGCACTTTATTTTTATGCACTTTACTTTACTACATTTAAAATTAAGCAATTACTTTCCAACAGTTAATGAGCACAATCATGACTGCTTTGAACATACATATAGTACTTGGTAACCTAGCAACACTTAATGTTTGGTAGCCCAATAGCACTATATGTGTTTAGGATGTGTCCAGGAAAGTGGGACGGTTAGTTGTGTTAGGCTAGTTAGACCATAAATGAACTAGATCTTAAATCACTCTACCTTTCATTCTTGTTGTAGGCAACTAAACTTATAAAACATAAAATAAGAAAAATCATGTACCTCAATTACACTTAACCATACCCTTGAACGTCACAATTGTAGTTGGGAAGATAATTAATGTTCTTGATGCCCATTTCACTTCCTAAAAGAACTAGTGTACTGGAGAATGATAGGTCCATGAAATTCGACCAAATTGCATGTAATACCCTAGTGATTTGTATGGTTGGGTGTAGGGGTACCTCACTACTCATCATTGGTATCGTTGTTGAGGACCTTTTGGTTCTTTCATGCACTATCTAGGACCTAGTGAAAAGTATTTAAATCATTGGAATGAACCTCTTAACATCATACCCTATTTTACCATTACTACAACAAATCCTTAGAAGCACACTATGATTTTTTATTTCACTAACCAAAAATGTCTTCTTCTCACAAAAGTGATTTTCTGCCCAATATTGATAAAGCTTATCAGCTAGTGCCTTAATAATATCAAATTGTATATACTCATCTTGATGAGTATGTTCCAAACTTCACCTTTATTGTACACTAAGATGAATAGTTGTGGTGGTGTGACATGAAAGACAACATTGTGTTACCACCCAATCAAGCTATTCATACAATGCTCTACCAAATGCTTACATGATGTGGTCTTCAAGACTACCATGCAGAGTATATTGTGGAAGATACTAACACTAAGGATTATCATCCCACTAAAACATAACGTCTATAGGATCAAAAGCTATAGTAGCACTACGAATTCTCAAAGGAAAAAGGACTTAACAATTCTTCTTTCTTGTTGTACCAATAAGCTAGTGGGGAACCCTTCTTTGGGCATTTTGCATTCAATGAAATTCCTCTCTTTAACTTCAATGATGGAGGTCAAAATCAGAGCTTACACCCACAATTCATAATCCTAGTTCTAGTAACAAAGGATCCAATGACAAAGAAGGATCTAGAGGGGCAAGTCAAGATAAGGATGCAAACAAGAAGCAAGATTGTGATTGTGGTCACAATCACTGAAGAGGTGGAAGTAGGCACCATGATGGTGCTAGTTCCTCTTTCTCTTCTCCTTCATCATCATATTCTTCTTCCTTTGGCTTTGACCATGATTCTAGAAGGTGAAATTGTGATGGAGGTGATTGAAATGAACAAAATAATCAATGGGACCAAAATGATAGAGGAGACTATCATGAAAGATAAGATCAAGGGCACAGATGTTCAAGAGAGGTACATTTCCATGAACGAAGGGGTAGTAGAGGGCATCATAGGTACCATGATCAAGGCCTCAATATGCCTCTACTTGCTACTCGAAGTATGCTTAATATTGTAGAGGTAGTACAAATTCCAACAAGGCATGTGAAGGATAATCAGATCAAAAGGTTAAACATGAATAATATTTCTCGATTTGAAGAAGGATATAACCCTAATTCATAAAACCATCTCAAAGCTTCAAGATGCATGTGCCTTGCAAAACATAGAGAATGAGTGGCAAAAACTTAAGTTGTTCCCCAAGAGACTCATCAAAGAAGTAGAGAACGGGTACTAGTCCTTAGAGCTAGAATCTATTAGATGATGAAGCACCATGTTGGAGTTGTTCAATGATAAATATCAAACATACTCTAGGGTGTCCAACTTGAGAAGGCAAATCTAAGGATGGAAGCAAGTAACACATGAACCCTTAGATGCTACCATTCACCAATACTATTCCTTGATGCACAAATGTCCTAGCCATGGTTATTCTTAATTTGATCAACTTTGCCAGATTGTAGACGAGCTCCGATTAGAAACAAGGAGAACCCTTGGTGTCTATGCCTAGGGGCGACTATCAGAACTAAGTGCCCATCAAATACAAAGATTAAAAAGTTTAGATCACCAAAGAGGAGGGTGAATTAAGAAAAAGAGAAAGTGTAAAAGAGTATAACCATGATCCTTCCATTCACAAGAGGGAGGTTCAATTCTATAATAGTGAGGACAAGTTCATATTTGATGAGGGGCTGAATAGGAAAACCTTGCCACTTCAAAAATTCCAATCTAAACTTATGGTAAATGTTGATTAGTTATGGAACTCAATGGACAATAGATTCCAAGCTATTCTCAAAATTGCTGAAGAGTCCAAAGAATAGGGTAGTGACCACAAGCATAGGAGATGCAAGGAAGCTTAACATGCATATCACAAAGGTAAGACTAAGATTTCTATAATCGAAGAAGTTATAGACACTGAATTAGATGATGATCATGGGTTTAACATTTGTTAGTATGAACATCCTAAGGGATGTTGCCCTATTGTATCACATCTATAGGAGTCTAAGGATGTATGTCTTACATCCACGACTTATATAAAAGCAAACATCCAAAAGGTTACCTTATCCTTAAGGTAATATTAGGTAGTTCCACTAGCAACAATTTTATTATCCAAGTGGAGCTTCACTGCAATCATATGAACAATATCAACAGTGGTAACAACCACAATCATTGGCAATGGCACCATTAAGGCAACAATACCCGTACCGACAGCTTGATCCATATGGTTACTATATTTAGCAACCCATGTCTTCACTTGACTCTTCTAGTTACATATCTAATTTCCAAACTCACTACCACCCTTCAGATTATTATCAAGTCCATTCTCCACATGAAAGAAGGGATACCACCTACTCCACCTATGTAGGGTGAACTCCTAGTTCAACCACAACAATGCAATGCTATAAGGGTTATTAACCTACAACTGCATCATCAATCGGATGGGTCGAATACTTGATCAAAGAAAAGACCTTTCTTTCAATCCTACAGTCCACCTAAGCCCTCTTATACACCTGTAGTTGACAAACCTTCTCCTGCCTCTCCCTTCTCTATTTTGAATTCCTTTGAGCCTCCTTCAAACTAAACTCTACCTAATATTCATACTATAATTCTTAATCATATTGTATCATATTGGATCCATGTTGGAAACCTTCCCAGGAAATTAGCTAATCCTAAAAGTCCTCTAATCTATTTGTAGATCACTAGGAATGAACCATACAAGGCTCTTCTCGATTCAAGTTCTAGTGTCAATTTAATTTCTCATGAGATATACACTGCATAGAACCTACCTCCTCTCAAGAAGAGAAACATTAGATTAGAATTGGTAGACAAATCCATCACTATTCCATTGTGACTAGTAAAAGACATCATGACCACTGTCTGTGGATGGTCTTATCTTGTCAATTTTCTAGTAATCAAAGTGAAGATCTGCAAAGGGGATTTTCCAATCATCATGGAAAGGACATGGTTGAGCACCATTGATGTAAGAATGGGCATCAGAGATCTTTCCATGGAGATATCTAAAGAAAATGCATTCAAAAAGATTAAGAAGAAGAGAGTTCCGTGCATTTCATATAGTGATGCAGGGACCATAAAGTAAGCATCTATCTCTACATGCAAGAAATGTGCACTAGAAATAGAAATCCAAAGGTTTCTATACATAGAAACCATAAAATAGGAGGGCACCTAGTGGATGACCGCTAATTCTGAAAGTAGCACACTTTGCACAAAACCGACTAAGAGCCTGACATGCACATATGTCATGAGCATGGATGAACTCAAGCAAGTTCATCACCTACTCTCTAATGATATAAAAGTTTTAAGAAAGAGCCCCTTGGACTAAAAATGTTATCATTTGGAATGGAATATGTGTTTTTTAAAAATGGGAAGCTAGTCATGATCAATGCACATCTAGCTCCAGAGAAAAAAAAAGATGTTGTTAAAGGTAGTTGAAAAATGGTCAATAGATTTTGCTGGCTATATCCTGAACTCATAGGGATTGATCCTAGGATATGTGAACATTGCATCTACATTAATTTATCCATGAAGCCAAAAAGATAGGCACAAAGGTGATTGAACCCCAAACTAAAGCAAATCGTCAAGTAGGAAATTGAAGAACTCCTCAAGCTGGGGTTCATTTATCCAATTGTAGATATTTAGTGGGTTATTCCACTTGTAATTATGTTAAAGAAAGCTGGCAAGTGGTGGGTATGTATTTAATTTTTAGCTGCTAAATATGGAAACATTCAAAGATCATTTTTTGTTGCGATTTGTTGATCAAGTACTAGATATAATATCTAGGAATTGCTACTATAGTTTTCTATATGGTTATAGTGGCTATAACCAAATTCAAATTGCACTAAAAGACAAAGAAAAGACAACATTCATGAGTCCTTGAGGGACTTTTGCATATTGCAAGATGTCATTTGATCTATGCAATGCCCCTGCCACATTTTAGTGCTTCGTTCTAAGCATTTTTCAACAGCAGATCAGTAGTGGTGTGGAGGTCTTCATGGATAACTTCTTCACTTATGGAGCTACATTTGAACAAGCCCTAGACTAAGTTGAACAAGTGCTTAAACAATGTGTTAAAACCAACTTATGGCTCAGTTGGCAAAAAGGTTACTTAATGGTCCAGGAAGGCATTATATTATGGCACAAAATATTATAAGCAAGAATTGAGGTAGACCTTAAGAAAATAAGGATCATCCAAGGAACAACTCATCAACCAGAAACTCTCAAAAAAGTTTGATCATTCCTTGGACACATTGGCTACTATCAATAATTCACAGATAATTTCTCTAATATTACAAAACCATTGGTAAAACTAACAAAGAAATATGCTCCATTTGTTTGGACCATAGAATGTGAAAAAGCATTCCAACAATTGAAAGAGAAACTTGTAGAAATTGCAATTGTATAAGCACCTAATTGGTCCAAGCCATTTCATATCATGACGGATGCATCAAATTATTCCTTGGGAGCTATGTTGATGTAGTTAGATGACAAGAAATGTCCATACTACATCTACTATGCTAGCTGAAGCATTGTGTATGCACAATTAAACTACACCACCATAGAAAAAAAGTTGACATCAATGGTATTTTCTATAGAAAAGTTTAGGCATTATGTGCTTAGATACAAGGTGTTTGTGCACACGAATCATAGTGTTGTCTACTTCCTAATGAAGAAGCCAACAGTGAGCCCCTATGTCATATAATGATTGGTGATCTTACAGGAATTCGATCTTACGATGGTAGATCGAAAGGGCACTAAGATTGTGGTCGCTAATCACTTGTCTCAGTTGTGATGGGATAATAAAGAGGAAGAAAATTCATTATTTGATATGTTTCTTGATGAAATCCTCTTTGCTGGAGCTATAACTAAACAATTACACAATGAGCCTAAATGGTATGATGGCATTCTCACCTATCTTCTCACTCAGGAGATGTCATAAGGGTTGGACCATCGGAAGAAATAGGAGTTTCTTCACTAGGTAAAACACTTCATGGATATCAATGGATACCTCTACAAGGTATGCACTGATTGCCTAGTTCATTGGTGTGCCCTTGATGATGATTACTATGCATTCTCTAAGATGCTCATGAAGGTCCTTATGGAGGACACTATGCTGGGAGATGCATGACCATTAAAATCCTGATGGTAAAGTACTATTGGCCAAAAATATTTAGGGATGCTCACCATTATGTCTACTCTTGTGAATGATGCCAACAAGATGGTTGAATGATTGGTCAAATGGAGGAACCTCAACAATGGATTCAACCACTAGAACCCTTCAACATTTGGGGCATTGATTTCATGGGTCCCATCACACCCATGTCAAATGGAAAAGCATACATCATAGTCGCTATTAACTACTATATGAAATGGGTAGAAGTAATAGCCATCATTGACTGTACATCTTCTACTATTGCTCGATTTGTACAAAAAAATGGTTTAAATAGGTTTGGTGTGCCACATGCATTAATTTCTAATAATGAAATTGACTTTATAGGTACTACTTTTCAAAAGCTCATGCAATGCTTGGGGGTTGAACATAAACTCACAACACCTTACCATCCCTAAGCTAATGGTCAAGATAAGGTTACCAATAGGGAAATCACAAGGATACAAACAAGAATTGTTAGCAAGTATAGGAAGGACTGGAGCATAAAACCCAACAATTCCCTTTAGGCCTACCGCTCAACATGGAAACTTCCTATAGGCTACTCTTCCTATGAGCTTGTGTATGGGAAATTACCAACACTTCTTATTCAATTTGAGCTCTGTACACTTTCAATAGATTGTGACCTTGACCTTGACTTAATTCTAGCCCAAAAAGAAAGACTAATGAACCTCAACATGCTAGACGAAAACTGATTGGTAGCCTTATCATCTAACGAGTTCCACAAGGCCTATAACAAAAAGTGTCATAACTTAGAAATCAAAAAATTTAAATTTTAACCAGGAGACCAGGTTCTCTACTGGAACCATACACACATACCTCAACGAACTAAGCTTCAAACATTGTGGGAAGGACCTTACATCATTTACGAGACTTTTCCTTCTAGGCCATGATGATCTACAAACCTAAGAGCCTAAATAAGAAATAGTTGGTCAACATAAAACAAGTCAAATGTTTCCATGTGCATAAGCTAGCTAATACAATAAACACCTCATTAGATGGACAACCACACTCCATATTTTAGATCTCATCCTTTCAACTTAGTCGTGGGAGAGATGGCCATTCATGCTAACCATATAAGCACTCCTTAGTTTTTCAACTTTTTATTTTACACATTTTTTGTTTTACAACTTTTTGTTTTACACATTCTTTATTTTACATCTTTTTATTTTCATATTTTTAATCTTTTCTAATTTTTATTTTACACCATCATTAGTACAATTGCTATTTCTTGTATATTTTACACTTTTTTTATATTTTATTTTATTTGGTGTGATTTTCTAACTTTTTGTTAATAAGTGCTAAGTATAATGGTAATGTGTTGCTTGATGGTGGTATGTACTATTTTTGTTATTTGATTATTGGTGTCTAGTTTTTGGCTTTGAATTTTGTTATAGATAATTAGGACATGGTTTCTTTTTCATGTACTAGGTAGTGAGTCTATAACATTCACCCATCCATAAACTCTATGGTTTTCCTTATTCTGGAAACATGCAATCCCTTTTTCATTAATAAATTTTTAATACATTTGTGACTTTGGTAGTTTTTAAAATTGGAAAGGATTCAAAGGTTTAAATAGGGTGTGGCCTAAAGGGGATTCGGTATTCTTTGTACCTTTCTGTTTACCTAAGTGCATGTGTATTTTCATGGATTTTTTATTGTTCCCTATTGATTGATAAAAGGAAGTTGAATAAGTCTTTGCATGGTGTGGTTCTCATTAGAAAACAATGACGAGAATTCAAAGCATACCATTTGGATAAAATAAATGCATGTGTCCTCACATGGTGTGGTTCTCATCAGAAAAAAACACGATGAGAATTCAAAGCACACCAGTTAAACAAAATAAATGCATGTGTCTTTGCATGGTGTGGTTCCCATTTAAAAAAAACAACAATAACAATGAGAATTCAAAGCACACATCTTAGACAAAATAAATAGGCTACAAGCACTAGTTATGGCACTCATCCCCTCTAACTAAGGCCCTTCCTCACTTTCTACTTCTTCTCTAATAAGGAATGGTGGATGTTCTATGGGAGCACTCTTGTGTTTCAGGGGGTGGACTAGTCTTAGAATGATGATGCAAAGTCACAAACATGGTTGGTTTTTTTTTGGACTAAGGATGGATCCTATCAAGTCATTTAACCACAAAATCCACAAGGGACTTCATGTGACCTTAATCATGGACTCCATTCCACTCTCTCTCATCCATCTATGCTTTCCATGTCTCACCTCACTATAATTTCATGTTTTTGTTCAATGTCTGATGAGTGGCGAGGTACCCCTACATTCAACCATACGAAACGAGCGTAGCACGCGCGATTCGGTCAAACTCCATAGACTAAATGCCTAAAAGCCCCATGGAACACTTGGGGTTAATCGTTTGTTGTCTTCCCAGACTTACTTGTTGTTGTCACGGTGTATGGTTAAGTAAGTCTGAGGTATATGATTTTTTTGGTATTTTACAGTTTTCTCCTATGCTAAGAGGTAAAGGGTTGAGAAACTAAAACTAACTCTAACTATAGCACTAAGTCCCAGCGTCAGCATCCATTCCCACTTGCCGTACACACCCTGAACTGTGCAACTGTGGCTACCAAACGCTAATCGTTACTGGGATTACCACACGTAACGCACGTGCTTGAAGCGGTCATACTGAGGCACTTAACTAACCTAAGTGTGACAAGCAGCCGATTCCTT
>MNCI01015772.1:75980-93572 GCA_015680685.1 Gnetum montanum | reverse complement strand
GAAGCTACTTCATCATAAAACATGCATATTTTTTGAAACCCTATGTGTAATACAATCTTTCTAAAAACATCTATTTGAAATTAAGATGTCTAAATACTTATTTGAGGAGATAATTTTAATTTTCTCTAACCCAATATAAAAGTCATTTGCAAAAGATCTTGAACCACACATCATTTTGGTTTTGCTAACTAATAAATGATGTGATGGGCTGCATTGATGGGCATGTGTCGACATATCCCTATCGATGCATGGATTAATGAATTGATGCATATGCATCAACGTAGTATCTATCTCTACCTATATAAGTGTGCATACCCACCACATTTATGGCACTTTTGAGTCAATAGAGTAGTTAAGTTATTGAAGTTTTATTCTGTCAAAGTTAGAATATTTTCTAAGTGCCCATAATAGGACTTGAATAATTATATAAATCCTTATTCAAGCATCAATGTACCTAAACACTTTGATGTTCTAGCAATCAAGACAAGATTCTTGGAACTCCTTGTAGCACTTAAGAATAGATTAATGTTTACTTTCATGTATTTTATTATTCATGCACATTATATTCATGTCTTTAGTTAATTAATACACATAAGTACAATAATCTTAAACATACTGTTAATGCTTGGTAATCCCAGTGTTGTTATCGCTTGATTCACCCAATAGCCTAACACTTGATAACCCAGTAGTGTTCTTAACAAGTTCAAGATGTGCATAGAAGGTGGGACTGGACGCTTATGTTAAGATAACTAGATTAATGCATTAGATAGTTAATCGGTTAATTTACAATTAATTACATCATTTCATGCTTAGACTAGATAAGATAAAATATAAAATCAATACAAATCATGTGTATTGGCTATACTTAACCATACACTTATGCCTACACAAGTGAAGCCAAGAAGACAACAATCACGTCCTTAAGTCACTAACTTGGTTATTGTGCATTTAGAGAGCTAAAGTCCATAAAATTCAACTAGATCACTAGTGCAATGATTGTGATTCATATGGTTGGATGTAGGAACTACTCACCACTCATCATTGGCATCATTACCAAGGATTTTAGTTGGCTAAGTGCACTACCTAGGAAAGATAGTAAAATCCTCTAACAACATTGTAAAGGAACCTAATGTTAAAAATCATTAAGATAAATCATACTAACAAGCATACTTGTTTTTTACATAATCACTGATATGGCTTCTTCTCATAGGAAAGACTCTCCACCACCATTTCTAAATGAATCCAATCAAAGGCAAGAAGGCCAAAAGACACCAGTGCCTCAATAATTCAAAGTTATCTATACTCACCTAGATGCTTACACTTTGGATTTTACTTTCATCCTGCATTAGGATGAATGGCTATGATCGAGGGACATGGAAGGTAACATTGTGTTGCCTCTTGACCAATCTATTTTAGCAATACAATTAAACAATCTCATCAAGTTGAGCATTGCCAAACTCTATGTGGAGTATGAGGTTCATCACCATGCTTATCAAGATTATCATCCCACATAAGCACAAAAAAAGGAAAGATTAGCAAATGGAAGCTATATATGAGACTTCAAAAGGAAAAATGTTTCCTACCCACTTGTTCTTGCAAATGCAAAAAGATGGTGATGCCTTCTTTTTAGGTGCCTCCCAATACATAGACTCTCCTCCTCTCTTTGATGAGGAGACTCTTAACTAGTGGTTGCAATCAACTATGGAAAACTGTGATGATGGAAAGAGTAGGTCTCCAGATTAGGGAGCATAAAAAGATGATAACTAAGGTAGGAACAATGACAAACACAAGAAAAACAAACATGGTGATCACTATAGGGATCAAAAAAGGGATCAATGGGCATCATTCTAGTGCTAGTTCTATCTCCTCTTCACCTTCATCATCATCCTCATCATCTTCCTCCAACTCTGGTAGGAAAAGTAGAGGCAAACAAAATCATGATGAAGATGAATAGTAAGATAAAGATGATCATAGATCCCACCAAGACAATAGGGACCATGGGCATGGACAACTAGGGGATGAACATCATAAACAAAAAAGGAACAATAAGACTCATCATAGGCACCATGGTCATGATAGGGGCCAGAAAGACCACTATGACTATAATGAACCCCTATTAGCTACCAAAAACATGTTAAACATTTCATAGGCTATCATAATTTTCACTAGGCATGTGAAGGATAGCTACATTAAATGGTTAGATATAAATAATATCCCCAAGTTCAAGGGGGATATAATTCAAATCCACAAAATCACCTACAAGTGCAAAATGTAGAAAATGAATGGCAAAAGTTGAAACTATTACCAAGGATACTCATTAAAGAAGTAGAGAGCTAGTACTAGTCCTTAAAATCAAAATCTATTCTATTATGGAGTACAATGCTAGAGCTATTCAATGAAAAGTACTGAATGTATTCTAGAGTGTCTAATTTAAGAAGGCAAATTCATGGATGGAAACAAGCCACTCATGAGTCCTTGGATGTGGCTATGGATAGGTACTACTCTTTCTTGCACAACTGCATAGGCCATGGATAATCTCAACAAGATTAGCTACACCATATCATAGATGGGCTGAGAATTGAAGCAAGGATAACCCTTGGTGTCTATGCCTAAGGGAT
Organism: Gnetum montanum; assembly: GCA_015680685.1. Classification (NCBI taxonomy): domain Eukaryota; kingdom Viridiplantae; phylum Streptophyta; class Gnetopsida; order Gnetales; family Gnetaceae; genus Gnetum; species Gnetum montanum. The sequence continues at coordinate 90,954 of MNCI01015772.1, read as the reverse complement.
ACTTTCTAAGCTAAGGATCCATTAGATTCAAGGGCTCATTCAACAAGTGGCCAAAGAAGGGGAGCTGAAAAGTGAAAAAGTACAAAAGAATATAACAGGGATCCCTCCATCAACAAAAGGGAGATCCATTTCTATAAAGATGAGAAGGAGGCACAACTTGATGAAGTGGCGCAAAGGAAAACCTTGCCAATCCAAAAATTTGTTATTGAAATATCGACTATGTTTGACAAAATGTGGGACTCCTTTGATGAGAAATTCTAAACTACTCTGAAGATTGTAGAGGAAAGTAGATATCAAAGAGGTAGTGATCATAAGTAAAGGAAGAAGGAGGAGGCTAAACGTGAACATCATAAAGCTAAGGGAAAAGTTGTAGCAGTTATGGATTTTGAGTCCAATGATGATGGTTATGACATATACCAATGTGAACATCCCAAGGGATGTTGCCCTATTGTGTCACACTTATAGGAATTTGGGGTGTGTGATTTAATTCCTAGACTAGTAAAATGGCAAGCACCCAAGAGGTTTCCTTATCCCAAAGGCAACTATTAATAGTAGTTCCACCAACAAGCTTATTATCCAAGTGGAGCACCACATCAACTTATGTTGATTGTGGTACATCCAACCATACCATCTAGCATCCTTATGTTTTTGATATGGAGGTACTAGAACTATTTCTTGAAATGAAGGCCACAAATGCATCTGACAATGAATTTTAAGAACACATCTAAAAACATGTTCATGAACATGGTTACATGGACTACTATAATGCTCTCATCTAGGAAACATCTGTAGACTTGTCAAATGGACACATCCATGGACATGGTTCTAAGGATCTAAAATGATCCTTGAACAAGTCCAAGTGACTTTCTAGGAGAAGGAGACCTCTAATACATTCAAGGTTGTTCCATAGAGGCATCCTTGAAGGCACTTCTATTGATCCAACTTGTGCATGGTTATACCTTCCCCTATATATGCTAATTAGAATAACATCTATTGCCTTTTGAGAGTAGAAGATAATATTTTTGTATTTTTATTATACAACTATAATTTATTTCAATACAATAGTGGAAATTTTTGGATTGATGGATAGTTTTAATGTTATTTTAAACCCAATCCATATATATATATTTGAGTTTTAAGGTTTTTTATTATTGGGACTATACTATATTATTTTTAGTAAACTTTGCTCCATTTGTCACATACATATATCTAAGGCATATCTTGAAAATTTATATAATGGAATCATTAAGATAATTTTAGCATGAATTTAACTATTTCATCATCAATTCATCAACATCATTTATCATTTGTTACTTAATCTTGAAACTTGAATAGTTAAATTTGGGAAATTTTACTATTTTAATCATATCTTAGTCATTTCAAAAAATGCTTGAGTTATTCTAAATTTATTCTAATGTTAGAAGAGGTGGCCATAAGAAAATAAGATTTTAATTTAATACCTATTATTTTTTGGATAAAAATAGCTCTATAATTAGGACGATTTTCTAAATCTTAAATTTTTACTACAATGAATGATAGTAAATGATAAGATCATTTTACCATCATCACATAAATCTTTGAGATGAAATTATATTTATTTGAATGATAATATCTATGGTATAGTTAATTTAAAATTTTATCATCCAAAACTTAATAACTTATAAGTATCATCGCTCAAATTTTCACTACTAGAATTACCATGATTTTTGACAGATTGAAAAGAACATAACATAATGTTAGCTTTTGGATATCCTTTACATTTCTTGTTTTATTTTTGATGAATTATGGTTTGCTAGGCCCCAATATTGTATCCTCAATATCAGGTATGTGATATCACAGCTGGGATAATGATATCGAATACACAATATTGTGATTCTTATGTAGGCCTATAAATACAACATTTGGGTGCATAGAAAAGAGGGGGTTTGGTAAGTTTAAGGGTAGAGTCTTTGTGTTAATTTTCAATTAATTTTAGTTCTTTCGCCAAGTGCATGCTTGTAGTGTGATTATTGTAATTGTAAAAAACCTTTGTTCAAATGTGACGTACTTGGAGATGCACATGATTAGCAATAAAGATCAAGATTACTCCATCATTGTAGCATTCACTTAGCTTTTAATTACTTTAGTTGTTAATTATTTATTCTTTATTTTTTTCTCTTTAGTTCATATTTTATTTATCATCATTTACCATTCCTATTGTTAAATGTGGAATGAGTATGACTTAATCACAAACATTTAAGTGTAACTACTTGGTAACCCAGTAGCATATCTAGGAGTACTCAAGTAATGTACACTTGGTAATCCCAAAAGTAGTACACAAGGTCCAAGATGTGTATGGATAATTAAGGATGGATGCTCATTGTACATAGGCTAGTTTAGATTTTACTTTTTATTGCCTATTAGCTTAAGTTAATATTATTTTCCATCATCTCTAGGAGTAGCATTAGTTTAGGATTCCATCATTCACCTCACTCTGGACTAAACCATATGTGACAAGCAAATACTAGTCCAGGTGGGAAGATAACGAACTATGATCAATGTGTAACTATTTAGATACCACAACTAGTCCATCTCTAGAGTTCGATTAGATCATGCATACATGCTCGTATTCGTATGATTAAGTGTAGGGGTACCTCATCACTCATCATTGGCATCATTACCAAGGATGATGCTAGTTATTTATATTAGTTACATCATCCAAGATCAATATAATGAATCCTTGATGATATATCTTTTAGAAATAAAGTAATTGCAAATAAGTCATACACAATTCACAACAATGTCTCTCTCACAAGATTATGATAATGCAACAACTAGCAAGGTAATTCATTAGAGAACCAATGAAATATATGATGATGAAGCCAAATTTTGAATTACTCAATCTTATGTAGGAATCACCTATGTTCATGAACATCCCAATGATACTCAAGGACTTTTTTCATTCAAATTTGACACCTCTAGTGAGGATGGGACATCCCATAAAATGAAGGGGCCCTTAAGGCCTAGGACCTTCTCAATGATTAAGAAGAAGCTATATAGGGATGATCGGGAGACATACAAAAGCCATGAGGAGTCTTCCAGTGCTTTCTCTTCCTCTACTCCTTTGACATCAAGTCATGACATGGATGACCATCTCTCAAGGGGTCAGCATAAAAATAAAAATAAAAATCGAGCCCACAAGCAAAGTAAGAAATGACAACATGAATGAAGACAACATCATCCCAACTCATAAATTCATAACCTACGTAGTGACGATGAACCCCCACTAGCCACTAAGAGCCTAATGCATATATAAGAAGCTATTAAAATATCTTGCAAGCATTGTAAGGAACTTCATCTACCTAGGCTTGATTTAAATAACTTTCCCAAGTTTCCAGGAGGCTATGATTTAGATCTGCAACATCATTTACAAGCCTTCCAAGATGACTGTGCATGGAATAACATTGATAATGGATGGCAAAGACTTAATCTCTTTCCTATGATACTTGTTGGCCAAGAAAACATATGATATAGGTCTTTAAAACCAAAATCAATTCAACATTGGCCAACAATGGTAGAACTCTTCACTGAAAGATATTAAACCTATGCATGAGTGTCAACCTTGAGGAGACAAATCCAAGAGTGGAAAAAGGGGCAACATGAACCCTTGGAAATGGCCTTAGAAAGATACTATTCATTGTTAACAAATTTCCCAATCCATGGGTTCTCCAAGGAAAGGCTAATGTATCACATCATGGATGGGCTTCGTAAAGAAACAAGGGAGACCCTAGGGATGTATTCCCCAGGTCAACTATATAAACTACAAACCCACAAATTCCAAGAGCTTATTAAGTAGGTAGAAAAATAAGAAGGAGAAATAGGTAAATGGGAGAATTTTGAAAGCTCTCAATAGGACCAAAATCCCAAAATAGCAAAGGTCCATGATCATGAAGACAAGAAATCAACTCACCCCAAGGAGGTGGAATCTCCATCTTTGCCAATACTATAATCACTAGATGAAATTAAGGCAAAGATCAATAAGATGATGGAATGGGTACATGAAATATGTGGAGAATATTCCAACATTATTAGAGGTGGAACCATGCCAAACCGAGAAACAGGACAAAACACCACTCAATAAATGAAAATAAAGGTTGAAAGAAGTAAGGATAGGAGCTCAACTACAAATCATACGTATCAATGCGATGTGTGCTTGTATGATCACCCAAAAGGACAATGCCCAATCTTGTCACATTTACATGAGAATTGGGGAGGAATGTTACATCTAGATTTTGTACAAAAATACTATGTTCAACAACAGTGACAAAAACCGCAATCGTGGGGGAGGCCACAATCAAACTAGTCACACCCTTCATACCAACCAAACCCAAGTGCTTATTATGTTTAGCATCCTATTTCCCCAACTATGTCAACATCCTCTATTTCACCACATCATTATCATTCTCCTAAATACTATCAACCCATGTCCTCTCCAACAAAATCAGCACCTCATGTTCCTTGTAGTTCTCCTCGCCCTTAATATTCTCGTCATTCACCTCCTTCTACATCACCACCAGTTGTGCCAGAAGGCTTTGCACCAAAACACCAACCCACAAATGTTACTTGTGCTACTACTATCAATAGCAGTGGAGGTCCTCCACAATGTTGAAAGCATCCTTTCTTTAGGCATGACTATAGAAAGAGACAACACAACCCTGAAACCACTTTATCCACCAACTCAGCACAAGTCCAGCATTGTGATGCATCTTCTCCCTCAAACTCAATGCCTCCTGTTACCTTATCAAGGCCATCAATCAGCACTCAAACAACCATGCGACCCAACGAATATAACCATTTAGGGAGACATAGTGATCCTTGCATACCATCTTTCAATCTTGGGTGTTGTAGTGGGTCAACTCCTTATCACATGACCACATCTTATAAATTGCCCCATTATGCCAACTTTAATCAAGTGTGTAAACCCCAAGTTGGGTACATTCTAGCCACCACATCAAAAGACACTTGGTGGTTTGAATATGGCTAGACTTCAATATTTCCAACATGCATGGATCCGTATTCTCAATTTATTAATTCTAGCCATGCTCAAAAGTTTAGTTATGGGGAATATCCTTCATTCTAACAAATAGAATTGATAAATTTTTTTCCTTTTCTTTTATTTTACAAATTTTTTTTGAATTTTTCATTTCCAATTTGTTGTTTTATCTTTTTTAGGGTAATCTCATCATTGAATAAAATACTCATGTGGCTTGTCAATTAAGGTGTTGTTCTATGCTATCAAGTCTCAGGTGAGTAATTACTTGAACAATGAGCCCACAACATCCACCCATTCATTCTGTTAATAAGAGGTTCTACTCTAGGTATGATGATATTTTTTTCATCACTAAAACTTAAAGTAATTTTGTGCTCATTATGCCCAAAGTTAAAAATGATGGACTAAGAGGGAATAGTTAGAGTGTGACATCAAGGGGACTTGTTGATTCTCTTTGGTGACATCTATAGGTGCTATCATGCAGCTTGGTTGTACTAAGGTCCTTGTAGATCTAAGAAAAATGGGAGTAAGAGTAATAAAGGCACTCAATAAAGAACCTCAATGCTATTCTGGGGATCCCACTAAAAGACATGAACCCATGCCTGAAGGTTGGAGGCTTCTCCAGTTCACTATTGGAAAGGAAAAAGTGCCAAAGCATCTAGAAGAAGAAAAGAAAAAAAAAAGAAAAGGAAAAACATGAATGTGCCACAAAGAAATTCCAAATCACTCCTTCATTGGACAAAATGCCAAGTGATCGTATGCCTTGCTATCATGGTGCTCTTATGGTTGTCCATCATTGGATGAAACAATGTGATGTCACTAATCAAAGGCATGAACTTGGTCTTGATTTTGGAGCAATAGGCTAATGACACATTAATCACATCCTACACTCAGGATTCATTATGCCTAGGGTCATTTACCTCATGTCCTAATCTCTGCAATCACTTCTACAATTCATTTCACCTTACTATCTACGTATTTCTAACTTGTATCTTGTCTAGCATAGAATTCATACCTCATCATGATGGTATCTACATCTGTGTGTTTTGTGGAACTAGTGTGGATTGCATTTAACCTTTTTAGTACCTACAGAAATTTTTAGGTGTGGTTACGTAAGGGCATGATAGCTAGGAACCTACTTTGGGGAGGATCCACTTGTGTAACTTTTGTAATTTGCACTCTTTACACATCACCATATCATCTTACACCCTCCAAGTATTGCATTACTAAAATTATTCTTTTCATTTATCATCACTTTAATTCAAATGTTCCTATGCACCACTACATGCCATTTTTCCTTACCCTATTCACGAACTTCATTGTAAAATTCCACTTCATTAGACTTCTAGTGCCTTTAGGTAAAATTAATTTGGCATAATGTGGATGCATAAAAATTCCATGAACTTGAATTTTATTACCTTCGGCATAATCATTTAGCATTCATCAAGAACCTCCTATCATTGCATAATCGGGGTATGCAAAAGGTATAGATAGTCAGACACTTGAATAGGGACAACATCTCACGTTGTCTCTGAAATGTACTCTGGCAATTCATGAAAGGTCCATGTCAGTAGCTATGATTTTGGAACTCAATTTTGGACCTTTCACTAAATTTTCCCCTAAGGTAGTCAAAGAACAACTTAAAGGATCTCCACTATGGTCTCTTCTCTTTGAGAGTAGTGATTGGTACCTAGGGGAGATGCACCAATTTTGGCACAAGGAAGAAGGCACCACCATCGATATTGGTGGGATTTTTATTAATTTCTCTGCCAAGGCCATTTTAGAATTGTTGAATATTCTAAATATAGGACCCAAGGTTGCTCACCTGTTGACTTGCTCTAATGCAAATGTGTGCAAAATATGGTTAAAGAGGGCATATAGCAAGGAGAATAAAGCATATGGAGAGCTCACACTTGAAGAGATGATCTACTTCAAAAATGGCACATATCACATTTTCCCAACAAAAGGATTGAATAGAATTTTTATCTATGTGGTGAGAGGAAGCACCATCTTGATGGGCAAGGTTGATGCCAACCTACCCCATCTATATTTCATAGAAATTTTAAGGTTGTTTAAAGAATGTAAGATAGGGAAGTTCACATTGCCTTTTTCCTACCTAATCAAGAAGTTATGCCAACATGCTGGAATTCTAGGGTACACCAATGATGTCCCTAGAAAGGCTCAAAACACCTCATTTGCTAAAATACTAAAGCCACTAAACCCACGGAAAAGTGTTGGTGAGACACTAGAGCCTGAGCAAGAATAGACAATGGAGCCCATTGCACCTCAAACTATGGGACTATCCAACTTCTAGATACAAGGCCTAGTCAACAATAGGAAGTGACGCCCAGCACACAACCTACAGGCTAGCAAGACCAACCACCACTACCACCACAAGAGTATTGATAGTCAACAAGCCATCTTACAGCCATTGCTGAATTGGTCAGTTGGGGAAGCCCTGATGAAGCCAATCTCTTCAGGGTCATTGATGATGTCGTACAATCCACAGTCTTAATTGATCATGCATGAGGTGAGGTGTTCATTCAAATAGGAGAATGCATATCACACTAGTCACAACAAATCTTTGAAAATGTTGCATCCTTTCAAGTGAAACTAGAAACTGGTGAAGGCATCATAGTAGTGATCATGCAGAACCAAGATGTAGTAGGAGTAGAAACAGTGATTGTAGACCACATAAAAGAATCATTTAATGTCTCTATTGTGCCATTAGTAGATTTTATAGGAGCACGTGATGCTCAAACCTTGGTTAGTCCCTCAATAACTCTTTCAGATCATGAGGATGTTCTAGATTGGTTGCTATAGATAGGACAAGTGATGATGTCCCTATTTGACATCCCTCAAGATGTCACAACAACGCAATAAAACCTTATTTCTACCAAAGGGAAGCTGTTCATGGTAGAGGTTAGGGTTGAACATGCAAAGGAGGAGTTAAAAAGATGCTTTAATAAGCTCATCACCCTACAAGACACACAATAGGATCCATCCCAATTCATCCCTGTAGACCAGCTAGAATCCTTTCAAATAGAGTAGTTGACTAAATTTTTGGTAGAGAATAAAAGAGTGGTGGAGGAGAAAGAGAAGATGGATTGGGATGCTTCCAAGGCACAAGCTCAAATGTATGGACATGCCAAAGAACTCAAGGCCTCACAAGAAGAAAATAAATACCTCACTGTTGAAAATCTCCGATTGACCATAGTAGAAAAATAAAAGAATGTTCTCAAAGAAAATTTTTAGCAATTGCAAGAACAATTAATAAGGATCAACCAGGATATGAATAGCTTGGCTAGAGAGAACAAAACCCTCTCAATGGAGGTACACGTGATTCTCCAAAAGATAATGATTGAAATAAGCACATGGTAGAATGAGGCCAAGCAACATGAAAAGCTCAAGGAGCATTTCAAAGATCAAATGGGGATGTACAAATAGGTGATTGAAAAAGAAATACATATGGCCAAAGACCATATTAACACTTTCAGTGCTTAGAATGCTAATTGGCAAGACATATTGGATACTTATGCCTTTGCCAACAAAGCAAAACTAAAGAGTCAAGACATGCAGATACAAGATCTCATGGAGTACATGGAGTTGGCAAACCTATGGGATTCCAACTTAGCCATGTTGACAATAGGATACTTGAGAACATAATTGGAGAAGCAAGTAGCAACCACCTATGCTAAACATGAAATAGAAATTGCTAAACACAAGAAGACATTACAAAAATTAAAAGTAGTAAATTTTGAATTAGAGGTGGTCAAGACCAGCTACCAAGGATAGAAAGATGTTACGATAGATTTGGCTCAATAGTTCACAAACTACCAAGAATGTGAGGACAAAGCTAGAGCCTATGAAGAGGAACGACGATTGTTTGCAGCTTGGTATGCTAAGGCCAATCAGATGTTCCTACAATTGTCATGCCCATGGGAGGTGCTGACTCCATCAAACATTGGAGCATTAGCATGGACATCACAAGATCCTTGAACCAAAGAAGAAAACTCTAGGCACTCCTTCAGAGATATCCATTATCAAAACCTGGAGCACAAGATAAGTGGAAGAGACCCATGGAGGAGCCACCACCACCAGGAACCACAAAAGTTCCAACAATTTTTTCTTTTTGTAATTTTTTATGTGTCCCAATATTTTTTTGTTCAATCCCACACTATGGCATGAGTAATTTCTAGTTAGTCAATAATCCCATACCTATCCATTGTGTAATCAATTGAAATTTTTCTTATTTTTTCTAACTTGAGTACAAGTTGTTATTCAGTCATGGGGGTATGGTGAATTGTGGTTTGCCAAGCCCCAATATTGGATCCTTGATATTGGGTACATGATATCACAACCTGGATAATGATATCGAATACATGATATTGTGATTCCTGTGTAGGCCTATAAATATAACATTTGGGTGCATAAGAAAGAGGGGAGTTGGTAAGTCTAAGGGTAGAGTCTTTTTGTCAATTTTTAGTTAATTTTAATTCTTTCCCAAGTGCATGCCCACAATGTGATGATTGTAATTGTACGAAACCTTTGTTCAAGTGTGACGTACTTGGACATGCACATGATTGGCAATAAAGATCGAGATTACTCCATCATTGTAGCATTCACTTAGCTTTTAATTACTTTAATTGTTAATTATTTATTACTTATTGTTGTCTTTTTAGTTCATATTTTCTTTATCATCATTTACCATTCCTTTTGTTAAATGGGGAATGAGTACAACTTAATCATGAACATTTAAGTGTACCTACTTGGTAACCCAGTAGTGTATCTAGGAGTACTCAAGTAATGTGTGCTTTGTAATTCCAGAAGTAGTACACAAGGTCCAAGATGCACACGGATGATTAAGGAAAAATGCTCATCACACTTAGGCTGGTTTAGATTTCACTTTTTATTTCCTATTAGCTTAAGTCAAAATTATTTTGTATCATCTCTAGGAGTAGCATTAGTTTAGGATCCCATCATTCACCTCACTCTAGACTAAATTATACATGAAAAGCAAATACTATTCTAGGTGGGAAGACAGCGAACTACGATCAACATGTAACTATCTAAATACCACAACTAGTTCATCTATGGAGTTCAACTAGATCATGCGTACATGCTCATATTCGTATGGTTGAGTGTAGGGGTACCTTACCACTCATCAATTTTCAATTATAGAGACTTTGTAAAATTTTCAAGAATTAAAATTTTATCAATTTATTATTTTTGAATTATGGATAACCAAGTAATGCTTTTGCTACCTAAAATTCCTTGGTATCAAAGCATTAGGTTGACCTACAAAAATGAGAATAAAATACATAGCTAGATGTACCATCATCTTTGATGGCTCTCAAAATTTTAGTTATGGATAAGGATGATGAAAGATCTCCATGAACATAATGACTATTGGAAAATAGTTGAAACAAGTTTTAAATCCATTCATGATTTTGAAAATTTTACCAAATTACAAATCAGAGAATATGAATCAAAGAAGAAGAAGAATAATTTATCTTTCATGATATTATTGGCTAGTGTATGATAAGTTACTTCTAGTAGATAAAATATTCATACAATTACCAAGGAAGTGTGGGATAATCTCCAATTACAATATAAGAAAATCATATAAAATCAACAATTGCAACAACTTATCTACAAATAAAAATTCAATAGCCAAGAAATTGGAAGAAATAAAAGTGTCAAAGACTTCTTTATTAGAATTTATGAAATATTATGAAAAAAATATTACTATGACTATGGATATATATATAGGAAAAAGATTCAAAAAGTTGTTGAAACTCTTTAAATAGATCCAATATTTGAAAACATGATAGAAAACATTACTCTTTCAAAGAACTTCAGCATGCATAGTATTAATGAATTAGTTGCTCAAGTCAAAATCCTACAAATTAGGAAGAATAAAAAACAATCTAGTGAATATGATTAAGCCCACATAACTAACCAAAGAAAAAGAGATAGGCAAGGAATATTTAGAGGGAGACAAAGATTAAATTATGAAAATAGAGATTAAGAAATAAACTCAAAAGAACATGGTCCTCAAAATACAAGAGGAAGAGGAAGAGGAAGAGGAAGAGGCAAATGGAATCAATCTAGAAGATAGATATAGGGTCAACAATTAGTATCATACTATAACTTATATAAAAGAAAAGGTAATACTATTAACCAATGTTGGACAAGAATTGGATTTTAAAATAATACATGGAAAAATTTCACAAACAAGACAAGATACTTTCACATCATCTCAAAAGAATACTCAAGAAAAAGAGCCATGAAATTATGAAGCCTTCAATTTAATTTAAAAAGTAAAGAAAGATTTTTGGATTGTAAATAGTGGATGCTCTAATCACATGAGATTCTACAAAAAGTTATCATCAAGATTGCAAAACAAATGAGAGTCTTAGCAATATCAAAATTAGAGATGAAAAATACTTAGTCATTGAAGGACTAGGAGATTGTGTAGTTAAATTAGAAATTGGATAAAAGTCACCATTTCCAATGTGTATTATTTTCTTAATATTTCCAACCTTCTCATGTTTATTAAAAAAGTCTCTATTGGAGGAAATAGTATCAGTTTCAAGAGTAATTTATGCATTACTAACAAACCTAATGGTAAAAAAATCATGAAAATCAAAGCCTTAAATATGACTATCTAAATGATAAAGGAGACATCATAATTAATCATAATACTAAAAAAAAATCTTGTTCTTACAATGAAATTCAATCAATTCCCAAACAAAGATGAACTGAAGAAAAAGGTAATGAGGATTTTAGCAAATTCATACTTTGGCCTAAAAGTCTTAAATAGAACTCCTATCACAAAATTAAAATAATGATCTAATACAAAAAATCTAAAGGAATAAAAATTTCAAATATTCCTAAAGATAAATGTAAGACTTTCATACAGGAAAAGAAAACCAATTCTCTTGACAAATCTCACATAATAAACAAGGAAAAATCATTTGATCTTGTACACATGGATCTTGTTGGAAAAATGTCTACTATTTCAATAAGAGGGGTAAATTATTTCATGGTTAGAGTATATGAATACTCAATATACATGTGAACCTATAATCTGAAGGCAAAAATGAAGTCATAAAATACTTTAAAACATTCCACAAACTGATAAAAAATGCAATGGATGACAAGATTAAGGTCATCAGATCAAACAAATGAGGTAAATTCATACATGAAGAAGTATACAAGTTTTGCAAAGAAAATGGCATCTTTCATTATACCACATGTGGATATAGCCTACAATCCAATAGATTAGCTAAAAGAAATAATAAAACAATACAAGACTAAATAATGTGCTTATTAAAGCATGTCTCACTTCTTAATCAATATTAGAGTACAATCATCATAGTTGCTTATTATATTTCTAATCAGATCATTATTAAAAACAATGAAGACAAATATTCATATGAAGTTCTATTCAAGAAAATTTCTAACTTGAGTCATATGAGAATATTTGGGTGTCATTTCTATGTAATGATCCTAAAAAATTCATTGATAAAATTGAAGATAGAGGAAAGAAATGCATCTTTCTTGATTATGATTCTCACACCAATGGATATAGGTGATATGATGGAAATGAAATATTTTAAGAGATGTTATATTTGATGAGATAAAGTTTAGCACAATGTTTTCAAACAGCAAGAGAAATTAGACACATATCAGAAATCAAAACCTTGGTCACACTCAAATTCTAGACCGAGATTTTAAGAGAAGAACTACAAGATCTCACAATATTATAAATATGACATATTCAATAGTCTCACAATATTAAAAATATTTCATGAGATAAAGTTCATTATGAGTGATTTTTTCAAACAATAAGATAAATCAGATACATATCAAAGTTTAATGCCTTGGATCCAAAGAGACCACCTATGCACTAAAATGCTAGGCACAAATTTTGAATGAAGAATTACAAGGTCTCATAATATTACAAATAGGACATATTCAATAGTCTTAAGTGGACCAACCAATGTCAATGAAGTCATGAAATTACAAGTCTAGAAGGAGGTCATGAACAAAGAGCATAATGTCATCCTATGAAATAACATATGGGAATTAGTGGATAAACCAAAATATAAAAAGATTATTAATTGCAAGTGGATATGTAAAACAAAGTATAATAAGAAAGAAGAAGTGAGAACATACAAAGCAAGACTTATGATAAGAATATTCAAACAAAAGAAACACATTGATTATGAACTCATTCACTCCACACTAGTACATAAAAATCTAAAGGTTGAACAAATGGATATCAACTCAACATTTCTAAATTGATAGATCAAAGATGAAGCATACAACTACTGGCTTGAAGGTTATGTTACCAAAGGAAAGGATAACAAAGTATGCTCTTCCAACTAATAATATTAGGGTTTAATACTTATAGCGTGCACACTAGGACTATAATAAACTTTCATTTGAATCTACAAAATTCTTATAAAGTGCTCTACCTATTCATATACTAAAATCATATCTGAGACTTAGTCATCATAATTTCTTAGTTCAAATGTTGAAAATTTATGGTTGTTTTATCAAATTAGAAAATGTGATATCTTGAGAATCGTAACTCTAATTCAAGTGAACCAAGACTCTACTTGACATTTACCTCAATTTTAGAGGTGTTTGCTAAACATACCCTTAGGACAGACCATTGGCCCAATGGAACCTTGAGACCAACCATTGGTCCAATGGATCCTTGGGATCAACCATTGGCAAGATGAATCCTTGGGACCAAGTGTTGGCCCAACTAACCCTTACGACCAACCATTGGACAAACGAACCATCAAGACCAAGTGTTGACCAAATGGATCCTTTGAACCAAGTGTTGGACCAATGGATCCTCTAGATTAGGTGTTGATCCAATAGATCCTCAGGACCAAGTGTAGGTTGGGTGGATCCTCGAGACTAAGGGTTAGCAAAATGTACCCTCGCAACCAAGTGTTGAACTCCTCAAGACTAGGTAGTGGCCTAATGGATCCTCAAAACCAAGTGGTGTCCTGATTGATCCTTGAGACTAACTTTTGGCACAACGGACCCTCAAGACCAAACATTGGTTGAACGTACCCTCAAGAACAACCATTTTGCCAATAGACCCCTCGGGCCATGTGTTGGCCAAATGAACCCAAGGAACCAAGTGTTGGCTAAACATACTATCAAGACAAACCATTGGCCCCATGGACCTTCAAGATCAAGTATTGGCCTGATAGGCACTTGGGACCAAGGGTTAGTCCAATAGATCCTCAAGACTAACCATTGATCAAATGGGCTCTTAGGACCAATTGTTGGCTAAATAGACCCTTGAGAAGAACCATTGGTCGAGTGAGCCCTTGGGACTCAGTGTTGACCAAATGAACTCTCAGGACCAATTGTTGGCTGAATGAACCATCAAGACCAATCATTGGCTAAGCGAACCCTTGAGACAAACTATTGGCCCAATATACCCTCAAGACCAAGTGTTGGCCAAAAGGATCCTCAAGACTAGGTGTTGGCCGAATACATCCTCAAGACCAACCATTGCTCCAACAAATACTTGAGATCAAGGATTGGTTCTACAAACCCTCAAGACCAACCATTTATGAAATAGACCCTTGGGAGCAACCCTTGGTCGATTGAACCCTTGAGACCAAGTGTTGGCCAAATAGACCTTGGGGACCAAGTGTTGGCCCAACGGACTCTTGAGACTAAGTGTAGGCCAAATAGACCATCAAGATGAATCCTTCATCGAATGGACCCTTGGGACTAAGTGTTGGCCAAATGGATCCTCAAGACCAAGTATTGGCGAAATGGCCCCTCAGGACTACGTATATGCCAGATGGACCCTTGGGACCAAGTGTTGGCCTAATGGATCCTTAAGACCAAGTATAGGTAAGACGGACCCTTGGGACCAAGGTTTGGCCAAATGGACCCTCA
>MNCI01015772.1:57401-75945 GCA_015680685.1 Gnetum montanum | reverse complement strand
AAAATTTTACTTAATTTATAATTATATATTTTAATTTTTTTCTTCCATAATTAAGTAAAAAATATAATCTATTTTTTTAATAATAAGTTTTAAGTATCATTCATGTTAGTAAAACTGGAAGAAAGTACATTAATATAATTTGTCAAAAAAAATCCAAATTTTAATGTCACAAAAGGATGTTTCTTCCTTTGGAATTGTAATAAAGTTACTATGTATGTATCCCTAAAATGTTGAGCATGTATATATTAATAATACATGTTGAGCACTTGGTTGCAATGATCCATTNTATAATATATAAGTCAAATTTTATGTAGGATGTTTAAGAAAATTAAAATTTTATTTAATAAAGTGAATTATAAATCCAATAAAGATAATGTGCACTTATAAAACTAGAAATTAAATTAAAATAAATAGTAAAATTTGTATAATAATAAGTTCTACTAGCATTAGCTATTTAGAAAATAAAATATTAATGCATGCCTATGTTAGAAATAGCATGAAATTCATGGCATTGTATCATAGCAGAATTGGTAATTAATTTTATGTTAGAAATAGTATGAAAGTCATGTCATGGCATCATGGCTAATGCCATTTGCATAATTTGTTTTGAGTTTTATGACACTAGGAAGTTAAATTTTGATCTTTTAAACCTTTTTAATTGATTTTTTTTAATGGTCAAAGACTTCGAGAACTAAGTTCTTCCTTGAAAACACAATGGTCCCATGGCCTAATTTATAATGATGAGGGTCTTGTTCATCATTGTAAAAACCTTGATTCTCATTCAAGGTGTTTTCACAAAGTTCAAGATGTGTCTAAGAAGCGGGGAAAAGTTACTTTTGTTAGGCTAGATTAGACCATAGTCTACGTAGCAATTAATTACTTTCACTTTCATTCTTATTTACGTAGCATTTATTTACTTTAATTGTTCATTATTTATTGTTTCCTATCTAGTTAATATTTCCTTTATTGTCATTTACACTTCCTGTTGCTAACACAGAATGAGTATGACTTAATCACAAACATTTAATTGTAACTACTTGGTAACCCAGTAGCGTATCTAGTAGTGCTCAAGTAATGTGTGCTTGGAATTCCCAAAAGTAGTACACAAGGTCTAAGATGTGTACATATCATTAAGGAAAGATGCACATTGCACTTTGGTTAACTTATATTTTACTTTATGTTGCCTTTAAGCTTAATCAAGATTGTTTCCCATTGTCTCTAGGAGTAGCCTAGTTTACAATCACATCATACACCTCACTTTGGACTAAACCATATGTGACAAAGCAAATACTAGTCTAGGTGGGAAGATAGTGAACTGCAATCAATGTATAACTATTTATGTACCACAACTAGTCCATCCACGGAGTTTGACTAGATCACGCATACACACTTGTATTCGAATGGTTTAGCGTAGGGGTACCATGTCACTCATCACTAAGCAAGATATTACTTTTATTAAATTACATTATGCCAAAGCTAATTATAGGATTGAATGAGATTTTATTATTTCTTATATTTATAAATTGGGATTTGGTGATTATTTTATTTATCTTATCTATATCCTAGTCACTAATGCTAATGCTCAAGTAGTTACTAATTTTGGATTAAGTTTATGTTTTTATTTTCAATAGTTAGTTTGTGAATGTTTTCATCTAGCTCTCTATATTTTCATTATTATTATAAATTTTCTTTCACATAATCTACAATATGACCTACAAAGGAATTTCATTAAGGAAATTTTGATTGATGGTCAAGATACTCAATTACTTAACATGCACTTTGTAGATGATTTTTTTTTTATCAACAATTCTCTACAAAATATCAATACTCTTTTAGCTAGAGTGGAGGATTACTACATGTTATCTAGCTCTCAAATCAACTGAAAAAAAAATCTATTATTTGTTGTAATGGAAACATTGATAAGTGGGTTACTTTCAAGCCTGGAAAAATCTTGAAAAAATATTGTCTTTAAAATTTTATAAATACATTTTTCTTTTAAGCCTAATGTTACTATTTTGTGGAATTATGTGGTTCATAAAATTAAAAAGAAGCTTGATAATGGGATAGAAAAAAGCTTACCCTTACTGGCAAAGTTTTAGGTATTAAGAAAATACTTCAATTAGGTCATGTTTATTACTTGAGTTATTGGGTTCTTCTCAAACATCTTATGATAGAATTGATCATATTATCTGTTGGTTTCTTTGGTCTGCTAAGCAACATAGAAAAGGTTTTTCTAAAGTTTTTTGGGGTATTTGCACTAGTAGCAAGAAAGATGGAGGACTTGGTCTCATTAATTATTATAACTATGGTATTTATCCTATAGTAAACTAAATTGCAAAGTGCATTAATGAAGATGATGTTTAGATGTTCCTTTTAAGAAATAAATTGATGCAAGAAAAACCTAACAATGATAACAGTTGGTCTTCTAATAAATGTCTTTATTGTCTTCTTTTTCCTTGGGCTATTTCTATTCCTAGTTTTCTTATTCTTAGAAAAAATTGGAAGACTTGATGCAAGCTAATTAAATATTGGAATTGTAATCTTATTACAATTTTAGAAGATATGCTTAAGCCAATCAACTTGTGGTGGCTTACTTTTAACGAAGGAGCTAGGGCTACCAATGCATCTAGATTATGTACCACTTGAAGCAAATTTGGTGTCATTGTAATTTCTTATCTACATATGCATGATAGATGAATTACTTAAAATGAAGCTTCTAGCCTCTATGGCTTGAAAATAAAGAGAAAAAGAAATTTTGAAAATTTAATTTATAATCTTAAGAATTTATTTAAAATTGATAACAAATTATATAAGGCTTTTCTAGATATTTTTGGAATAATAGTAGATATATTTTTTCTTTTAATTCAAAAGTTGCTTATGAGATTGTTATAAAGTATAATTGTATTGATAACAAATTTAATAAAGCCTATAAAATACAATTATCATCATGCTTTTCGATGAAGAAAATAAAAGATGTTTGGAGAGCTCCTACATTTCCTAAAATTCATATTTTTGTATACTACATTATTCATCAATGTCTTCCTATTATTACTCATTTTAGACATTTGAGAAAAATTTCTTCTCAATATCCTATTTGTAGAAATAAAGATTATGTTCCTCAGCATGCTTGAAAATGGACATTCAAAATTTTTAATAACTTTTAACTAAGCATCAATGAAGTCATTCTAGGTAATTAGTCTACTTTGTCTTCTTCAATTCTTTGTATTTGAAATTGTCTTAAACAATTTGTTATATACTCTATTAGGAAGCTTTGGTATGCAGTTATTTTCAAGTAGTAAGAGCATAACTATGACCTTTCTTCGAGTGTCAAATACCATATTCTTAAAGATCTTTCAATTTAGCAAAAACTTAAAAAAAAAAAGGTTTCCAATGAAAGTTAAATAATTAATTTACATTCCACATGATTAATTTCTTTTTGTTTTAGAGGCTCAATGATGGGAAGCTTTCAAATTTTGTTGCTATTTTTTCTTTATTTTTGATTAATGTAGCTTTTAAAGAGATTTTTCTCCTTTTCTTTATAAAAAATCCTTTAGTAAGGAGTGAAAACCCATGAGGGAACTTATGAATAAGGACAAGATTTTATCCTTTTCATATCCTAGATGGAGGGTTTTCCAAGATTGGTTGTAAGGATGAAAACCTGAAAGGTTATCCTTAAACCATTAAGCTTTTTCTTTAGACTCACGCTTTGATGATCTAATGTACTCTAAAGTTTCTTAATATTATTTTTCATTTTTTGAGATTTGATACATCCCTAGTTTCAAATATGTTAAACTATGAGTGGATTAATCTTTCAAGAAAATATTTGATTGTACTCTTGAATTGGAAGTTCCAAGTTATGGGTTTAATTCTACTAGAGAATATTAAATTATAAAGTTCCAATTTGACTATTTTTCGTAGGGATAAATATTTTTAATTAGAACTTTATAACTTAGCATTGCCCACCAAAATCAAACTCATANCAAGTTAATATCATAATTTTACTAATATCATAAGTTGAAATCTATTTCTTATACAAAAAAATGGAGATAAATGCTAGTTTGAAAGATACTCCTTAGCAGTCTTTATACAAGACCTATTAAAAGGCCCCAAACATTCTATGGTAAAACTAACATTGAGATGTCGAAGAGGAGGCCCCCATCCTTGACTTTTCAAGCTTAACATCTTTATGATAATCCATGTCACTAATAAGTGAAAAAGCATGGTTCAATAAAAAAACATTTGGAGTATTAATAGAAGTAGAAAACATGTAAGATATCTTTGGTGTTTTTAATTTAAAAGTAGCAGCTGTAGACCTTTTGTTTTTATGTTGCACTAAGTGAAGCTCATTTATGTTAATATTTCCATGGCTAGTCCTTGTTAAATTTTTTCTTCTAAAGAGGAATATTCGTTAGATATCAAGAGTTTGCTAGCACATTCAAATTAAAAGGATTAGTAAAAGATTAAGAACATATTGAAGAAGATTTCATTTGTGCATGGTGAAAACTATCATTTTTTGTCTTTTCTAAAATTTTTTATTTCTTTTCCTCATGAACAACATTTTTATTATAAATAAGATAGATTCCAATAACATGGCCTTTCTGACAATAATAGCTATAACATCTTTACAAATTATAATATGTAATTTTTTTGGAGAAAGCATTGATTATTGGCCTTGAGTTTTAATTTTGTCTTCTTCTACTATAAATTAATCTCTACAAAATAATGTGTGCACTACACATCATCTAGTAATGTTTTTGACTTTGTCTTCAGATTGTGCCAATGCTACAAACAATTTCTCTTTTAGTGCTTTGAAAAATCAAAGGAAGATGTTTTAATTCAATTTAGCAGAGAATTTTAGAGTAATCAAAAAAATAAAAATAAAAATCCACTTTCAAATTCTTCATAGTCTCTACAATCTAAGCAATATTAGTATTTTCCATCTTCAGATCACTTCTTGCCAAAAATATTTTTCTTGCAAAAAATTTACAAGAAACCCTCAAGATTTATCAATTCTCAATTTTACCATATTTGAAATATTTTATTGCCTAACCTATTTAAAAAAAGCTACTTTTAACAATGAGTTGTTAGCTTCATAGTAAAAGCTTTGGCATGGAAACCCTGAGTCACAAGTTTGATTCCAATAGAAAACATTGAATTATAGTAAAATCTTTGGCATGGAAACTCATGGTTTTACTTGTCACATACGACTCTTATCATTATTATGTGATAGGTACATGCATAAAGAATGCAATGAAAATAACTAAAAGGAGATGCATTAAATTAGATCATCTAGTACAATATCAACAATACATCACAACATGAAAACATAAGGTGACTCAATGCAAGACACATGCATTGCCATACCACAATGCAATTCCATAGCACAATGACATAAGATACAATATTAGAAAAATGATGTGTTAGCCTAGTAGTAAGACTTTTAATTTGGCAACACCAAATTATGGGTTTAATTTTGATGTGCAATATTAAGTTATAAAGTTCTAAATTGACTATATATTATAGGGGATAAATATTAGTAATATGATATCTTATAGCTTAGTGCCAATTAGTAAGATATTATATAAAGGGTCATCACCCACAAGCTCAATGCAAAATTCAAAAGAAAAAATTAGTAATGCATTTAATATGTAAGTTAACAAGTAAACCCTTTTAAAACAAACAATATTTAAAGTTGTATAAATAAAATAATATGATTTGTGAAGCTATATTTGAAGGAATACATTCATAGTGGTTTGATGGTCACTATAAGTTCCATGGCTGATTCAAAATATGTTCTGTTACAATTCATGATACTCTATTTTGTGTTTTTCAACCACTTCTTTTTATTTGGGTGCTAGCCAAAAAATTGCTATGTGAACCATGGGTAGAACAAAAATGCTGAAACAAATCAAAGACATCCACAACACTAAAAACGGGGAGAAAATAGAAGGCAAAAAAATATGTGAACCAAAGAAAAATGAGGATGATCTCCAATCCCTCTGTTCGTACTGAACCTACATCTTCACAGTCTCTTTGTTTGTCAGTTTAAAGAATTCACATCTAATTTTCTCATTCATCTAGAAGAATGCTCAAGGACAAGACAATTGTGTTGTTGTGCATTGTTGCTCAAGGTGGGGAAGCTTTATGGATCACTTTGGTTTATTTAGGGAAAAGGTTATAATGAGGCTTGGAATATTAAATTATTAAAAGGTATCAATTCTTTTTGAAAATATACCATTTTTATTAAAGTAAACTTAGTAAAGTACTTTTATGTATAAATATTCAAGTATTTTAGTATAAAAATTTGTGTTATTGTGTTTGCACTCTTTCGTGTCTTATTTAAACTTAGAAAGCAATATTGTTGACAACCTATGAATTTTAGAAACAAACTGAAAACATAGTATCATTTATTATGAAGATAAATATATAATAACGTATAGCCAAAGCTTTTTTATTCACTCAAGCATTCTTCAATTCATGCAAAAACGTAGTAGAAACACATAAATTATGCATCAAATACTAAGCTATACAATCATCCATATGGTACTGATCAAATAACTAATTCTTTGAAGTTATCATTTCCTCTATATTTGGGAGAGATGCCAACTACTACATGGTTGGACTATTGTAATGGAAAATAAATAATTACAGGCATAAAGCTATGTCCAGAGATAAACTTTCTTTTGGGAATTATTATGGGTATGTAATGGCTAACCTTACTAACACAAAATTTACAACTGCCATAGCAAGAATTATTTAACATTCGTTTTGATTTTTTTTTTCAACTTAAAAATCAATTATCAGTGAATCAACTTTGGGATTTCTTTAATTTGAAAAAGAATAAGATTCTCTCATCTATATATAATAGATATATATCATAAATATATAGCTAAACTTGTTATTGTTACAGCATTTAGAGTAGTCATTGATATTATAGTCATATTATGGTTTTGAGAAAAATTAATGAAAACCATAAGATTTTTCCATTTCATTTATTTAAAAGTGATTATTTTTTATTATTTACATCTTTAGTAAATTCAAGTCAATGCTATTTTATATTTGGTTTACATAAGTTAGGACTTTGAAAGATAATAATTTCAATGTTTAAAGAAATTTGAACTTTGAAGAATTTTTTAGAAAGGTTTCCTAAGTTTGTTTTAATTCCAAGATTTCATGATTTAGTCTTCAATGGATGATAATTCCATTGTTTAAGTTAAAATTTAGATATTGAATTTATCTTTAAAGCCTTCCAACATTTATTTTATTTGTTAATGTTGAATGTATCTTTATTCTATTTAGGTTGCATTTCATATGTAGGTTCAATAATTTGAGCATGCATGTGGTGTTCAACTATCAGTTTACATGAGTATTTAGTAATCGTGTTGTCAAATAATCCCATTGCGTTTTTTATTGACATCAGTCTTGGGTTACAATATCCATGTGGGATACACAACTAATATCTCTCAAACCATGTGAGGACACTTACGTAAATTAGAATCCCCAACGTTAAGTTGATGTGAAATTTGCTGTCTTCTCCGTTTAGATAAATATTTTTATGATTAAAATAATCATAATCATATATTAAAACCTTAACTTTATGAGTTTGACTGCATTTATCACAGACAAAATTAATGAAATGCTAATGCAGATATTGTTTGAACTGTACAGAAGCAAATGTAGGTTTTTATTAAGAAATTTCACTCTTTGTTCTGTGCTCATTGTTATCACTGGCCAGCCCTTTCAATGCAGTCCTTGGTATGCTGTGGATGCAAGTTTGGCTTCTTTGGGGATGTTATTTTGGTTGGAGATCTGATACACATCCAATAGGCAGAAGGAATTTCAGTCACACCTCGCTGAATATAATACAATTACATTAGGCAGAAGGAATTTCAGTCACACCTCATTGAATATAATACAATTACATTAGATATACAGAATCTTAAAGCATATTAGAAAACATAAACCTCGGAGGTGGGAAATGGGTTGGAGTTTGCCTGATTGCAGTTCTTTGAGATTTTCTTCCCTATGAAGTGCTCTTTCCCGCAAAACGTCATGGGGATTTTTTTTTTTTTTAATGCAACTTTTAGATACATGTAAAATTTTATACAAGCAACACTTTTTGTTTCCTACCTCAGTTCTGAATCTAAATGGCTTTGGACATGTAATATTTGTCTTCTTTCTCATTTCGTTGGGTGAAGATTGCATTGTCATCTTAAAAATAGATTTCCGAACAAAATGAAAAGAAATTAATCATTAAAGTAAAGCTCAAATGTTAATGTTAAAAAATTTAGGAACCATAGTGTTTGGAGAAACCATCTCTAATTTGCTCGGCCTGTTAGATTGTGGCAAATGAGTTGGAGTTTGGCTTATTGCAGTTGCTTTGAGATTTGCTTCCCTCGCAAGTGCTCTTTCCTGCAAAACAATAATTAGATTTTACTTGCAAAACAGTAATTAGATTTTCCTTCCTGGGCGCCCTCAGACATTGCCAGCCATGGGTAGGACTCCAAATCATTGTGGTCGAGAATCCCCAGCTGTGTTTCTGCCCAAAAAGAGAATGATGCCGATCGTCCTCACTTCAGTCTAACGGCCATAACGCTTGCACAGAACTTCGGGAGCCATGCCGTATAGGTTACACAACGTCCGTAAAGATTTGGCCAAAGATAATGGAAAGGCCGAAATTGATGCTTGAAATCATGTGTACTTTCCTGTTCTCCTCCGATTACCACGGACGGACAGAAAATCAAGTGAACAGAAAACCACTGCTATATTGTAACAGCAACCTGAACTGAGCATCCAGACCTGATACAAATTAGAAATGTTGCTATATTGTATAAGCCAGTTGAAGAAGCATGCCTCCGTGGAAGGTATAACTAAATATGCCTTCTTTAAAGTTCCGTAAACAAGCAAAGTTCTGAAAACGATTGGACTTTCTAAAGCATGAATGGCGCTGTTACAACGATGTTACAACGATGATATTGGCTGCCATTTCGGCATGCAGAGATGGGCAGAGATCAACGGCTCTGACCACGCTGTGCTGTGGTTCCAAACGGATAAATTCTTTTGTTAAAAACAAGAACCGTGTATAAACTGTACTCGTTTTTGTTGGAAATAAAATATAGTTGTACGTTAATATGTATCCTAAAATTAATAAAGTATATATAATACCTATTTTAGGAGGATAAATATTAAATTCATGTTTACTTAGAATTTCTTTTCTTTTCATTTTTGAAAGATATTTATGGAGCTTGTAAGTGTCATTCTTGAAGCAAACCTATAA
Source organism: Gnetum montanum (assembly GCA_015680685.1). Lineage (NCBI taxonomy): Eukaryota > Viridiplantae > Streptophyta > Gnetopsida > Gnetales > Gnetaceae > Gnetum > Gnetum montanum. Next base: position 66,668 of record MNCI01015772.1, on the reverse strand, counting down.
TGTGTTGTTACAACTCTAAGGTTAGACTTGAAGTATGCATTCTAAATATGTTTCTTTATTATAAAATCGTTAATTAAGTATAATACATCATTAGTGAGTAAAACTTGATGAAATATCATTTCTTATGTAAATTCAATAATTATTATGAATATGTATTTGATTAAGTTCCTTGATGTAATTTGCATTGTTTTCTTGGCTTGTAATTACTATGTTTTTGGTTGTTGCTTTGTGCTTGAGAAAGTTATAGCTCATATAACAAGAAATCTCAATGTTATGAAAAACTTCCAAAACTCCAAAATGAAATTTGGAGATTCTTGTAATTAAAAAATCATAGAGAAATATAATCATACCTAATGAAAATAGATCTTCAAGTGTAAGAAAATTGTGAAAATCATAGTCAATAAGTGGCAAATAGATATGTGACATGATGAGAATATGCAGATTACACAAAAATAAGAAACATCAAAATAAAATTATATATAAATCAAAATTTAGAAATGATGATTGCAATCTAAGAAGAAATTATTTATATATCTAACTAGTTTAGCACTGTATTTATAATATATATCTATTATTTAGCCAAGAGAATCTTTTATATTTTTTTAATTAATAAAATCTCAAGTTATTTCACTTAAAACTTATTCTCATATTGAATAAGAAAATCAAAACCAATGTACGTTATCCAAAATAATAATTCCATGAAAAAGTTATCTCTTAATCAAGATCATTACAATAACTATTTATTTATGTTGACAAAGTCTAATTGACTAGTAATTGGGTCTATTGACTAGTAATTAGTCCTCATTGCTAAGATAATAAAATTATTAAATTATTTTACCATGCCTAAAGAGGACTCTCTTGGAGGGGGTTGGTAATTGGCCTCTCATTCAAAATAAAAGCTAAATCTTCAAGCTAAACAAAATTGCAAAAATTGTAAGTCAATATGCTATACTCAAATTCATAGAGTTATAGATATCATAGTTGAATTTGTGGTATACAGCATGATAGAATTATGTATGATAGAATTCCCTAATGGAAAAAATTATTAATGCAAAATAAAATTTAAACACATGGTCGTTTGTGCCACATGGGTAAAAGATAATTCGAACTAGCACAAAGAGGTTGACACACTAATGAAGAAATAGTTGTGACTTTTACTCAAAATAAAGTTAGTGCATTAAAAAAAGGGTTAATGCACTAATGAAAAAAAAATTACCTAGAAAATCTTTAAAATACATGGTAATTTATGTAATATGGATTTGGGGAAAAATTAAAGCTAGCTTGATCAATATTTGAGGGAAAATAAGTTGATGTACTAACTGATAAATAAAGAATATTTATGGCAATAACAAAATAAGTAAGTGGTTAGCACAACCATATATTGAAACATGCGATTTGATATGAAAATAGGATATAAGTTTTATAAATTTGATTAGGTACATCCCAACTAACTATAATAACAATGGGATAGGAATAAGCAAAATTACAAAATAAATAGATACAATAGAACTTTGGTTGTTATTATTTCTTTATTTTTTCAATGATAAAATTTAATTTTAATGGAAATTCAAAAATAGAATTTAGTGCAATGTTTGAGAATTATCAACAAATAACGTATTAAATTATTATGAATTTTAATTAATTATAGATTCTACAATTAGTCGTGGATTTCACAAACTATGAGTGATTCTTGATAGGAAAAAATTCAAACATGAAGTAGTTGGTAAGACTTGAGGAGGAAAAAAACATTTGAAATGATCTTTTTTGCTCTCTAATCTCTATACAAAAAAATTATTTAAAATGTGAATAACAATTTAAATGCTCCTTTTTCTACTTGGTTTCTATGTTAAATAAAAATTCATTTTTACCTTGAGGACGCATCAACCATAATTCTCTTTCTTAAATTAGTTAGTAAGCAATATCCTTTTCTTAAGTAACCTTGGGTAAAAAAGTCAATTTAAATGATATTACATAAGAAGGCTTAAAGGAAAAAACTAACAAATATCTTTTTGGATTGAAAAAAAAAGGTGACCACAATTTACCTTAGAATATTATTATAGATAATGTGGACTTAACCATGAATAAGTAGAAGTCTAAGATTTATTTCCTATGTACCAATACTTCACTTAGTTTTCCATTAGGTATCCATGGCACATTAATATTAGATCCTTGTAATAATATCTACTTGAAACTTCTTATTCATTGTTCATACATAACCTCCACTCAAAGACCTTAGCCATCAAATACAAAGATGAATACATGCTTAAATGCATGTTTTCTCATTGGTTAAGCCTATTCAATGTTTATACATATAAACACAAATTTTGATGTGTTATTTATACAAATGACTTCTATGTACAAGCATACACTTATAAACAGCATATGCATGTCAGATGTACATACATACATGCTTCATATGTGTATATATATGATACATATATACATACACATGTATGTATTTTGTTTTCCTTAGTAGAATGCACAAATTGCATTACTAATCATGATAATAGAAACTTCCATTTAGTTGGACAAGAATCATGTTATAGAAAAATTTTAGTTATAAAAACTAATCAAACATGTGGTCAAACATTTTCATCAATCATAAAATCATTCAAAGTTTTAGCTAAAGCACTTCTAAAATTCTAATGCATCAATTTTTAAAAAGGACTTTTAGCAATAAGAATTTTCCAATATTTTAACAACGATACTCGCAACAAGCTAAAAGAGAATAACATGAATTCCATACTTTATTTTCCTTGCAACTTTTTCTATCTTAGACTAGCCACATTAGCTTTTTCCCTTTTCCTTGCATCATAAAAAATTGGATTTTCTTTGTATTTTGTACTAAATATTTTAATGAATATTAGGGAAGGATTTCATACAACCTTCTTTTTTCTTGTTCTTTTTTCTAAAAAACACATTTTCTTTGCATTCTAGTACTATTTTTATGTTTTTTGTTTTTTATCAACTCAAGTAGATTGAATTTAGTTTTTTTATCCTATAAATGCATAAATAAAATCATAAAATTTATTTACAAAAATAGTTTAAACTTATGTTCTTAAGATCTTCTTACTTAAAATGTAGTAAAACGGGCTTTCATAGTTTTATTATTATTGAATAAAGTTTTGTAGGAATATATCTTATTTCATCTTGTTAGCATAATTATTTATATTTACGTTTAAGATTTGTGTATATGATTTGAAGTTCATTAGACTTCTATCATCATGCATTCGTCTCTAATTCTCAAAAATACTCTATGCATGTTCAAGTTCTTGTTTGATCCAAAGGTGAACTAAAACCATTCAATACCTCCTCATGTTTCAATTGTTGTATCATATGTGCAGTAAGGTGTAGAAGAGAAAAAGAATTTTCTTAACTCTCCATAAGATAAGATCCTTCACTATCACGTCTAATAAGATTCTTCATCACTCTTACTTCATACCCTCAATAAATAGTAAAGGTTATAGAAAAAATTATTCACATCTTCATATGGAAAGGTAGAAAATGAAAGCCTAACGTTCACCTTATTGATGAAGGTTATTAAAACTTATTAGTTGGAAGTTTTAAGCATAGCCACCTTTCAGAACATATACCTACTTACTTAACTATCTACCCTTAATAAAATTATAAATAATGATATCCAACCATGGATTGGGAGAACCTGTAGAAGGGTTCACAGCCTCCAAAAATAAAATATTTCCTTTAGTTTATTACCCATAATGCAATTCCATCAAGATATTTTTTGATAGAAAAACATGTGATAATTAACATAATGTATGTTTTCTATTGCATCACCATAGAAGAAACTCATTATATTTAATATGGTTGCATGTTCACTTACTTCATTTAAACTATACTTTTCTTTAAATATAGAGATATCACTTCCCCATTGTATATTGTGAACATTATTTTTGGTGATTTCTTGCTATCTCTTAGCTTTAAATAAAAGTATGTCTTTACCTTCACATTCTTTTATTAATATACATTAAGTTATACATTATTCTAAGAGTTGCTATTACATTGGTATGATTATTTTATATTTTCGTTGTTATATTCTTAAGCATAATGTTGAATATTATGTATATTTGAGGTTTCTTATGATATTTAGGAATGGGATATTGGTATCAAAGTAAACCATGATCCAAGAACCAATCAGAATCAAGGGTCGATTACAATATGATGATGAACCATGGAGCCATGATCGAGTGAGAACCATGGATTACCACCAGATGCACATCATGTTTAAGATGAACTACATCAACCAAAAATATTTCTCCCAAATGACTTTTATGTATATAAATAATCAGAATTTAAAGAATCTTGACCAATCATCAACAAGGTACATCAACTATGAGAACTTTGGTAAGACAATGGTAACATCAATTCATGTAGCTCTTACACATCTATAGTACTATCAAACATTTCATTAATTAGCTAAGGTTATCCTTATGTCTCTTTTATGAGCATAGTAAATGATAGTTAAGAACATTAGGACATTGTCTTGCTACGGATCTTGTCCCCTAAACACTTGAACCCCAATAACTTAGTATTACCTACCCATATCTAGAGCCCATACATCAATAAAATTAGGGAAACCCCAAGCCTAATTCATTATTCCAAAGCTAATTTATCATTTATAATCAAGCTTAAGTCACTGAAAAATATTCATGTCAACCATATGTCAACATATTAAGGTCCAGTTCAATGAAATAAGTTAGTTTAGTATTCTAAAATCACCCAAAATCAAACTCATGACCTTGATGTTCAAAACTTAAACTCTTAAGCATCTTCCTATTAGTTACCATAACAAATTTCCTTGTATTTAAATAATCCAAATAAAAATAAACATATAAAATTTTAAGCTAAAAAATTACATTTTAGTCTTAACACATAGGGTTAGGGTAGCCACCCTAAGGAGCTAACCACAATGCTACAAAGCACTAGCCTAGCTAAGCCATAACCTAATAGGTTCGCAAGGCTAGGTTGCATCAGAAATAATGTAGCTGCACAAAAATGATGTTGCAAAGGCTACACCAATAGCATGGCACCTACCACTACTAATGGTGTGGGATTAACCATTGTGTAAATGGCACTACATATAGTGCTAAAACCCCCATAGTGCCACCACCAAAATAGACACTATACTCTATGCATTTCTCACATCTTCTCTACTAATTTTGTGCTAAACATGTTATGCTCCTCATTGCTTCCATCATGTAAGACTTTTCTAACATGCCACCTATTTGTCTTCACCTGCTATGTATCAAGTTTGTTGCTACTAACCACACTCCATCAATGCTAGGAGAACCACCACTTCATACTAGCATGGAGTCCACTATACCAATGCTTCATACTAGCATAGTGTCCACTATCACTATTTCTTTGTACTAGCACAATGTTGGAATAAAAGGTTGTCAAGTGATGGAAAATTCAAAAGGTTCATTAGTTAATAGAAAGAACACTTACTTTTAATATGTAGACATGGTTGAATTTGACCAAATGGTCAAAATGATAGTTTCATAGCAATTTGAATAAAAATTTCATAATTAAGTATGCTAGCATTAGAGTAGTAGTAGGATGAATGATCTCTTGGGAAGTCTTAAAATTCATGTCCAAAATTTTAATCATTAGAAGCCCATAACTTTTGATTCTAACATAGTTTTTCAACAAAAAATAGTTATTTCTAATAAATTTTGACCTCATGGATGGAATGGAAAAGCTAGAACTATCCTATGGAATTCCAAAAATTAGTTTTTAATCCTTGCCCTTAAACTATGCCTTAAGATCATTGGAAGTTAGATTTAGCATAACTTGAGCATTCAATGTTCATTCCTAACATATGAATAGTTATTACTAATGTTTTTCAACCTTACAAACTGAATGGTGATATTAGATTAGTCATTTGGATAGTCAATAAATAGGTGATACCATAAATCATGTATTAATAGGCCATAACTCAGACCAACTATGCCTAATAGATCTAATAAATTAAATGTAGAAGATCACCATCTCGTAGCTATTATTCCCATCAAGTATCAAAATGCTATTAGCAAGCTTTGCTTAAGTTCTCATCATCTTAGTTCTCATTTATCTCCAAGACATAGTCAAATCACAACTCAACATTCCATGGTAGAATCAAAGTTGTAAGAGCAAAGACTATAATATGACTTTGCATTATGATGTTCATAATAATCATGGCTTGAATTATCACCTAAAAAAGCATTCATAAAAATTAGAGGCAAAGAGTATAAATTAGAGGCATGAGAATAACCATGGCATGGCTTGGGGCAGCCATGATGATGAGTTGGTAATCTAGTCCAATATATTTGATTTGTGGGTTTTTCAACCCGTCACGGTCACAGTGGTGACCACCAATGGATGGTGGTGGCATTTCCTTTGCTTTGGGTTGTTCCTTATCCTGTGCATGGTCATCGGCCCTGTCTTCGTGCTCATCATTACCTGCTTCACTTGGCTTGGTTGCCTCATTACTTAAATTTTGAGTCATGCTCTGGCATTAGTGGCTGCCCATGATTTAGCCATGACTTCTAGCTTGCTTAAGCATTGGCATCCAAAACCATTAGCGGAAAGCCTAAAATGGAAAAAATATTGAGCTTGTTTTCAATTGGTTACAAGGTCCGTTACTAAAGCCATTTCCGTTGAAAGTCTCTTCAAACCAAGAGATGAACTTGTTCATGTAATTGGGGTATCATTAAAAGAAGGCTAAACAACTACCATGATAATCATGGGTTTGATTGTTTTAATATGAAAATCAATTTTAAGATTTCAAAAATATTTAGCTAAACTAGTTTAGTAGGGACCATCACTTACAATGATAATAGTTGTAAGACCTAAGTTTGAACTTGGACAGAGCCACTCAAGGCTCAATCACATGTTATGGTTTTTGATCATGGCATGGCAAAGTACTCAAATAACCATGATTTATATTATTTGTTGCATGCATTTTTTTTTACTATAGCATGACTTTTAGTTTTACCTGATGTGGCATTCACATGAACACTCACAACCCTGTACATAGTTACAACCAATTGGAAATCATAGGTAACTAAAATTACTTATCAGGGACCATGGCTTTGCAAAATAATTAAGATAAATTATGTGGTAGGTGTACAGCTTGGCCAATCAAATGGCCATGGTTAGCCATACCAACCAAAAAACCATGGCATGTGATGAAGCCCTTAGAAAGAAGTTATGCTTTCACTTATCCAATATCCTTTCACAAACCAAATCTACAAGATAAGCATAGATGCTCTAGATGATGATCCTTTTAGAGTTGAAGTAATCTACCATGATCTTATCCTCTATTTAACAATGAAAAGTTGCATACTATGATATTAGTAGATAAATGTATTTCATGTTTGTTTGGATACACAACTTGCACATCTTTTATAGAAGAATTGAATGAGTTGTTTTTCTATATATGTAAAACCTCTCTATTTACGTAGTATAAGGAAATTTATTTTGGAGTGATACTAATTACCACTTAAATACTTTGCGGTTGCCTTGGAATTTGAGTTGATAGTACCATACATCACTGTTTCATGAGAGTCACTTAAAGGAAGACCAAAAAAGACATAGAAAAATAATAATTGAAGATTTTTTGAAGAAAGTGCAAATAAATAAAAACCAAGCTCTTTATAGAGGCCAATGGTGAAAAAGAACTCATGCAGCTAACCCTATTTTGTTGGGACAAGGCTATGATGATGATGATAATGAGTTTCATTGTAAAATATGTTGAAATTTTTTTAACTAGTTGTACATGTAAATGCTTATAAGCCATTATCCATGATACATCTAACCTTTCATATGATTTTACTTTACAGTGTAAGATTTAGTAGTATTATACAATCATTATCTAGAGGCTTAACCCTCATCCCCCTACGTAAAGTTCTAGGAGGATTGGTGGATGACTGCAAGCCTAACTTATTTCGAGTAGTTGCACTTAGGCTTGATCCTAGGTATTATGACTTAAGAAAGAACTACCTTACTATCATTCCAAGTTATGAACCCTCTCCAAGACATATAGTCAAATTAATTTTATAACTTAGCATTGCCCACCAAAATTAAACTCTTAACTTGGAAGTTCCAAATTAAGATTCTTACTACTATGCTAACAACTCATCATTACTCTTGTTGATACTTCTTTTTGTTAATTCCTTTTAAGACAAAAAAATGATGAATACCTAAATCCTTTGTTTATAACCTAGCTTTTCCCATTGGAACCACTAAGCTAACATCTCTTTTGAATGGTTTTTTTTTTTTTTGAGAAGAGGTGGTATTAAAAAGAGGTATAGAAAAAATGGGTCTTTTATAGAACTTAAATAGAACATAATTGTGTGTTGAGCACAAGCTATATCTAAACCTTAGCTAGTTGGCTCAAATGCTTTGCATGTTAGATGTATTGGTTTGAATCCCAATTCTAGCACATTGTAAGCTAGCTTGGAGGGATATTCCAAGCATAGATAAGGTATTTTCTTTAAGGCATAGTGGTATATCATGGAAGACCATATACTGATCCACATCGGTTTATGGGTCATTTCATATAACCCATCCATGTACATTACATGATCATCTTAATCATGCTTATGTATGTCACTGGGTCCCAACCCTACCTGCTAGTATGTGCCCACTAGCAAGCCAAGGTGGGACCCAAAGATATGTTTAAATAATACAAAAAGTATTTTATATGTCAACCAACCTATGTAGAACTGTAGTGCGCAATTGCAAAGTGTTCAATTTCTTACTTTTATAAATTTTGTATCTATTGTCACATATATTTAGAATTTTTCTCACACGTGTACACACTAAAGCACTTCATATGGGTATGTATGCATGCCATGCATACCCTGATTTACCATGCATCTGCCACATAATAGATGTGGACCAATTTATGGTTTATTGTATGCCATATTGACATAGTCATTGTAGAACTTGTAAATTGCAAACCCAATGCCACATTTATACTTTAGAGGAGATAAGATGAAAATTTGAGAATTTCAATAAGGTGAAAGCAAACTAGTTTCAATTAAAATGTTAGGGGTAACTCCCAAAGGAAATTCATTGTACTATCTTTTTTAATAATTATGTTTAGATTGTAATTTTATAATATGACATCAAAATAGAAAACATCTTAATTTAAGAATAATTAGTTGCATCAACAAAGCCAATCCTACAACCAACACTAAAACCAACTATATATTACATCTTGTAATATGTTATGTCTTTTAAATGACAGGTAACTTTCAAAAG
>MNCI01015772.1:17200-56815 GCA_015680685.1 Gnetum montanum | reverse complement strand
CAATAGTAGCCTAACCATCTAATCTTAGTGATCATAGCTCTTGGTCCTATATGTCCTCCACAAGCATCCTTGTGAACCTCCTCTAAGATTGTTCTTGCGTTAGTTTTAACTAATCACTTTATGAGTATGCTATCATAGGATTTTCAACATAATGTGTTATCACCTATGATGCTTTGATCACTTACATATGGCATCCTTTTGACCAGTACTTAGGCCTTGTGAGGATTTTCCATGCATAAGGTAAAACTTGATATAATCATACCATTCCATGGAAGGAGTAGTATAAATGATGGAAACAAAGGTATGCTGAGTGTTCTATGTAACAGGAGTACCATAGTCCACGGTTAAAGTGGAAAACTTACTAAACAACTCTAAGATGACACTAAGGCCTAATGTTGTAATTGCATTAGCTATGAAATTCTTATTTTAGGTTATGTGTTGGATACCAATGTTTGTGAACTATTGTAACAATTTCTTTCCTAGGTCACAGTTTCATTGTAAGTGTTTGGCTTTACATGCATAGACTTTGGTTACTTAGTTAACCATGAGTTGTGAATTGCCTTTGATTGCTAAGTGTCTAATTCCTAGGTCACAAGCTACCATCATCCCTTTGATCAAACCCTTATACTCTGTTATGTTTTTGGTACATGGGAACCCAAAACAATAGGTGAAAGATTAGATCTCACTAGATGGGAGTGTTATGATCGTAGAAACACTATCCCCATGGGCAATTGAAGCTTCATTAAAGTGCATGACCAGATCATAATCCTTGGGTACTTGGATAACTGTGTTAATATTCTCATTAGGGAATTTAGGATCTATGGTTGCATGGTCATCAATAGGTGAAATTGTGAGTTGTACAACTATAGCTTGACCTTTCATTGAGGACTAAGAGATGTAATGTAGGTCAAAACCTACGATTATGACTTTTCATTAGACTATACAACTACTTTCATAAATTTTGATCATTATCAATCTATGTGTGTTGTCCTTGCAAATGACATTGACTTGGCTTCTAAAGGGCTACTATCTGCACTTCTTCAAAGACAAGACCAATGCTAGACAATACTTCTTCACTTTAGTGTATTGGGTCTTGTGAATAACTAATACATGGCTAAGGTAGTATACATATATTTCTACTTCATCATCACATTTTTGAAAAGTAGAGAGGTAATGGATGTATCTGAGATAGCAAGGTAGATGTAAAATAGTTTACCCTCTTGTGGAGGATAGAGTGTTAGTAGTTGTACCAAATCTTTCTTAAGGTTTTCAAATGTCTCTTGGCATTGAGTCATCCACTCCTAGTGAATCCATTTCTTATGTAAGTGTTCCAAGAGTTGTCACTTATCCATAAGTCTAGTAATAAAGCTATGAATAAACTGTAATCTATCTTGTAATCCTCAAAGCTCCTTAAGGTTGGTAGGTTTTGCTAATTTGGATATAACCTTAAACTTATTAAGAGCAACATGTATCGTCGCTTTAGATACTACAAAGCCAAGAATCTTACTGATCTTGACATTGAAGACACATTTCCTAGGATTAAGCCTAAGCTTGTATTTGAGGCATCATTTAAGCATAAGTTCTATGTCATTAGCATGATCATTGACCACTTTAGAATTAATGGCTATATTATCTACATAATTATTAAGTAATCCTAACATGTAATCATTGAATATAAAGGTCATGGCTCATTGATAGGTCGCTCTAGTGTTTTTAAGGTCAAATGATATCATAGTATAGCCACGGCTACCCAATGGGGTCATAAAGGTCATGCTAAGTTGGTGCTCTATGTTGATCCTAATTTGGTTATATCCCAAGAATCCATCCATAAGGGACAACAAGCCATGTCCAGCCATAGTATCGATTAGTTGATCAATACTAGGTAAAGGGAAGTCATCCTTGATGGTCATTTTATTTAGGTGTTTAAAATGAATGCAAATATAGATACTCCCATTTTTCTTAGGGACTACCACTATGTTGAACACCCATTCCATGTAGTTGATATCCCTAATGAGACTAGCTTGCTAGAGCTTTGAGATCTCATCATGAACTTCTAAGGCCAAATTAGGTCTAGTTTTGTGCACTTTTTGCTTAACTGATCTAATACTAGGATCTAGTATGATGTTATGCTAGAATAAACATGAGTCTAGGCCTAGCATGTCTTCATATGACCAAGAAAATTCCTTAATCTTACTTTGTAGGACCTTGGTGATGTCTTGAGCATATTGAGGTTCCAACGAGAAACTTAGTTTAAAGGTTTTCTCCTCACCACTTTGTGTTGTGACAGGAACCTCAACTAGAGTCTTTGGTTATGTTACCTACCTCTAGGTCAAGGGTTTTGACTAGGCTTTTAGGTAATTCTAGAGGCTTCTCTATTAAGGCTATGTGGTCTACAATCACTTAAGCTTACGATCTAGTCAATTAGGGTCAATACACTGTTCAACATCACCGTGAGATCCATGTAGACACAAAGGCAAACTAATTTGCTCCTAGGTACTCATACTTTGATCTTGAATATCAACCAAAAGCATATTAAATGGATCTTGGGTAAAGGTGAATAACTAATGCTAAAATGCTATGAACTATGCCAATACATGAAATCTAATGTAAAGAAGGCTATCCAAGATCATCAGTGAGATAGGAACAATTCAATAAAGTATCATAAAGGCCAAACAAAGCTCAAATAAGGGGAAATATGAAAAAAAAGGATAAAAATGATCAACTAAGATTACAATTTCAACAGTTTTAGGCCTTAGTGGGCCATGATGCTAGTTTAAAGCCTTAGTAGGTCATGATCACATGGTGTCAAACAATGGTTAGGAAAGGTCAAATCTGACTATTTGATACCATTCAAAGGCTAAAAAAAGGTAAATAAGGCTATAATAAGACAAATAAATAACATATAAGGTTGTATAAAGGCCATAGAAGGTCAACAAAATCAACAATGCAACACAAGTCAAAAGCAAGCCAAAACACTATGTAATATGGCAAAAAATCAAGCAAAATAGGTTACATATGGTGAAATTGGCTAATGTAGGTAAGAAAAAAGGCCAGGTTTTGCTAGCTTTAGGCTTGAATTGGCCATGATTTAAGGCTACAAGGTATTAAGTGAGTTTGGACATTAGTCTAGGCTATTTCTAGGTAATTTTGATCCAAAAATCAAGTGTTTTGAGGCTTCCATGCTAGGCTCCCCTTATTTCCATGCTGGTCAACATGGAAGAAGGGACCCTTAGCATGGAAACTAGAGAAAGTGGGTTTTGGAGCATCTAGAGGTATAAACTTAAAGTTTTAGGACTTCCCAAAGGTAGCATAGGGCCAGATCTATCAAAATTGGGAACTTAGAAGATCTGTAAAGGTCAAAAAATAGGTTTTGAAGCCTTCCCCCCTTGTTTCCACACTGGCCAGCATGTGAAAGAGGGGGTTTAGTATGGAGAACCAAGGTTCAAGAAAAAATAGGATCAAACATGATCAAACAGGTAGTTGGAACCTACATTAGGGAGTTGTGCATTCCCTAGCTTCATTGAGGATATTTGAGGTAATGTGGGGTGTCAAAACATGTTCAAGTGGATTTTCCCTTCTTGCTGAGCATAGTATCCTTAGCATGGAAATATGGGGAAAAGGTTGAATTTAGGGTGGTTCGGGAGTGCATTGATGAGGTTCCTAGGCCTCTAGGGATATAGATCATTATTTTGCAACTTTCTAGCTATTTTTGGACATGTTTGAAGGATGTTCTAGGGCATCTAAGGTCTTCCCCCTTTATTTCCACACTAGGGAAGTTGCTCTAGCATGGAATATTGGAGGGAATGGATTTTATAGATTAAAACAAGGTCAAATGAGAAAAATCTTAAGGCTATGAGGTCTTGGGCTTCTCTAGCATAAATTGTTTTTTTCTAGGAGTGTCCTCTTACCATCAAAAGTGGATAAGAACCTTTCCTCCCTTGTTTACACATAACCTAGCATGGAGGGAATCCTCTCTAGTATGGATGAGACAAGAATCTCATATCTAGGCCAATTCCGGTCACAATTATCAACTTCTGAAGTTGCTAGGGCCAAGGGTTAGGGTTCCATGTCAAAATATGATAATTGTAAGTACTTGTAAGTGTTCTTTTGACTTACTCCCCTTTTCCACACTCGGGTTAGGAAGCTCAAAATGGAAGACTTTGGGGGAACCATTTTCTTGCCATTTGGCATAAATTTTTCAATGTTTGAGGGCTTCAATAGCTACTAGCATGGTTCTAGAATGCATGTAAGGTTATTTGATGTTATTCTAAGGTGATTATGAGCCCCAAATTAGTCCACCCTCAATTTCCATGTTGTGAAACATAGAGGAAGGGATTCCAAACATGGAAGAACCATACATCCTAGATATGGGCTACTTTTGGCCTCAATTGATCGTGCATGTGTGCCTCCAAGTTTGCTAAGGTTGAGGACTAGGGTTTGAGGTCATGTTCAGCCAATTTGAAGGTTTCCTAGATGGTTTTTAAGGTTCCAGGGTGTTTGACTGATGTGTCTAGAGAACATTTTGGAGTTTCCCTAGAGTTCCCCCCTTTTCTTCCATGTTTCCCAACATGGAAGAGGAAGCCCTCACTGTGGAGGAACTAGGAGGCACTACGTTTTGCTAATTTTGACATTTCTAGCTATGCATGTAAGCTTCTAAGGTTGCTAGTGTTGATTGTTGATACTTGATGTAAAATTTTGATCTTTTCAAGGATTATTAGATAGTTTTTGGGATTTTCCACGTTTTTCCATGCTGGGGCCTTCATGATCAGTGTGGAATATTTGGGGGAAGGATTTTTGGCTATGCATGAGTGTCTATAGGACTGCTGGTGTTGGCTATGAATGTCTAAGATAAAAATTTGATTATTTTGAGGGATGTGAGAAGGTTTTCTAGCTCTCCACCACAACACCCCCCCCCCACACCCACCCTCTTCTATCCACACTAGGGCTAGTATGCTCAGTGGGGATGGAATCCTCCTCAACATGGAGAATCCAAGGAAGGCAATTATGGTCTACTTTAGGTGACTTTTGAAAGATCTAGGTTGCTTCTAGAAGTTAAACTACATGTAAATTTCAAGAGTTTTGGTTTCCCCGATTCCATCCATACTTGGGAAAGAATGCTCAGCATGGAGGAGGTCCTCCTTAGTGTGGAAGAACCTTAGGGGATTGATTTTTATTGATTTTTGGCATTCTAGTGGCATCTAGAAAGGCTATGATGGTTCTAGTGTTAGTCCATGACATTTTGCCATTATTTTCTTGTTTTTGGAACTCCTCACTAGCCCTCCTAGGTTTCATAGTGGGTAGCATGGAAAAGGTATCCCCCAATGTAAAAGAATCATGAAGGTTAGATCTAGGCTAGTTTGACATCCAATTGACCATGCATGTCAACCTACAGGGTTGCTAGTGTCGATGATCAATATTAGGTGCCAAGACTCAATATTTTGGAGGTTTCTAAGTATCTCATGTAGTCTCCCCGCTTTGTTCCACACTAGGCATGATGACCCTAGCATGGATGAGAGGGGGATGATAGTACTATATCATATTTGACTACTTTTTGAACATTCAAATGCTCCAGAGGATTTCGACAAGGTTTAAGGGTCATTGGGCTTTGAGCAATGGCCACTGAGTAGGGGTTTTAGATCATATTGGCCTATGTTGGGGTTTAATCATAGGCTAGATGGGTGTTGGGGGGTTTGAATGACTATTACCCCCTTCTTTCATGTTGGGAAAGTTTTCCTCAGTGTGGAAACCCAAATTGTTTAGATTTGTTGATGTCCAACCCTCTTTTGGCAGCCTAGGTCTAAAAAGGTTGATTGTAGCTACTAAAAATGGTAAGATAGTTATATTTTAATGGTTTTGTAAGATGGGAGGCATGAATCCATGCTGGACATAACAACCCCTTCATGGATGCATGGCAAGATCTTAGCATTGATGTAGTTTTTTAGCTAAGAAGGAAGGTGTATGGTGGGGTCCAAAACCCAAAATTTTAAAATTTTGATTTTTAGTGCACTTTTTCCCCTTTTCACTTTAGTGGACTTGGAGTTATCATGCACAAATGGGAAATTAGGGTTTAGAAGTTGGGGTTTTAGGTTTTGATGTGGTTTTTATTGTGAAATTTCACAAGTTTCAATCACAATTATCATTCTTCACCAACAGCACATTCAAGGAGAGCTCTAGCAAATATTTGTTTTGCAAAGAGCACCAATCTTAATGTGGAAGCCTCCCATCTTCCTTGCAATTAGCGTTGATATCCCATTCTTTCATAGATTCAAACCATTCCCAATGTTCAACCTGTCGTGGGGCCAAAGCAATGTGGGGGAAAGAGTTAGAATCCTAGGATTCACAAGGAAGATGAGCATGATAGGGACCTATAAGGATTTCCTAGGCCTATCTCCATCTAGGCCTCATCTATTGCTACTCTGAGGTAGGCAGTTACACACATTTTTGCTTTCATTTCTACCTATTTTTCATGTTTTTCTTGCCATGTGTGGGCCCATTTTTCTTAGATATACATTGATAGAAAGGGTAAAACAAAATTCTAATGAAATCCCCCTTCTTATTTTGGTTGTTCCTACATTGATCTATGGTCATTTCATTATTTTGGCTTTAGTAGATTCACTTTTTGAAATTAGGATTGTTGTTTTTATGCTTTTTTCCAAAAATTTTGGGGTAGGGCCATTTTCTCAGATCTAGGCAAAAGTATTTATCAAAATTAAATTTTGACAAAATACTACCCAATTATTTAGGTGTTTTTTCTAATGGGTATGAGTTATTTTGGCTATTTTTGCTATTTCTTTAAGGCTATGTTAAGTTGGATTTTAGCTTTTTAGCTTTTTACAAGAAAAAACCAAGCAATGATGTGTATTTTTTCTTAGCGAAATGACTTAATATTTTTGAAATTTAATGTTATGGGTTTGTAGCTCTACATTTAATATTTCCAATGGCTTTTATCTCATTTGATTTGTCTTTGAAACGATTAAGTTATGGCTATTTTCCTAAAAAAGTGTAGTTAGGTTTCTATGCCGTTTTTAGATATTCATGTAAATTCATGAATTTTTCTAAGCAAACAGAAAGGGTTTTGGTTGTTTTTTGGTTATGGATAGCTAGATCTTGACCTTAGCTTTCCCATGGAGGTAGAATCACTCTAATTGGATTTAAAATGAAATTTTCCCTAAACCTATGTCAAAATGAGGATGCTGTTGTTTTTAGATTCTTGTCCAAGTTGGTGAGTTTTTTTTGCATAAACAATGAGGGTTTTGATTTTTTTATCAAACATGGATGCATAAGTCTCAATTTATTCTTTCAAATGGTGGTAGAATCATTTTATTTTAAGCTCAAAAGAATATTTGGCAAATGTTTTACCAACCCTACATGAAATGGGATTTATGGTAACAACTACAGTTTCTTGGTAGTTTGTTTATGTTCCATGCAAAAACACTTATGTATTTCAAGTTGTAACAGTCATGCTACAAAGCTTATGATTTCATGATTCCTTCCATAATGAAATCACTAAAATTGAAGCACATATGAATTTTTAATGATTTTTTTTTTGGCTAAATTGTGTGAATAAGGTTAAGTTTTGGATGAATGTGATTGATATGTGTAGTTTTTCTTGTCAAATTAATGTAAAACTTATGTTTTAAGTTTGTTTTTAAAGAAAAGTAAAGACTTTACTATTTTTAGAAAGAATTGTTTTACTATCGCTATATGCTTTTTCTAAATTTAGGCATGGTTTAAACTAAGGCTTAATTCTGGCTATGAAATTTTGGCTATAATATTTTAGGCTATGAAGTAAAAAGTTATTTATGGGGTTCTAAAGTCAACTTAGATAAACACCTTAGAGCTTTTTATAGAAGCTAATTTTACCTTTGACTAGGATGTTTTGTCTAAATTTGTTAAGAAATTCCAATTGGTCATAATGTAAGGTTGTGAAAGTTGTAATAATGCTTTCTTGTGGAATTTCTTAAGCTAATTTAAATAAACACCTTAGAGCTTTTTACAAAGGCTAATTTCACTTTTAAATAGTATGTTTTTTCTAAATTTGTTAAGAAATTTCAGTCTATCATAATGTTTTTGTTTTGGCCATGTAGGGTTTATTTGAAGCCCATTCTCATCATCGTGGAGTTGGTGGGCATTCTATGCTACATTGGTCATCCTAAGACTTAAGGTCTACCAAATTCGATTGGATCGCATTATGGAGTATGGTTAAACATAGAGGTACATTGCCGCTCATCCGTCTAGTTTTATGTATGTATTTGGGAAGGCAGATAAGAGTGAAAGGACCTTGAAACTATTTGATTACTAAGCCTTAAATTTTGTTCCAACTGCAATATGATTTAATTAACTTGTATTAAAAATACAAGGGTTAGTAACTTGGGACATTAAGGGTAATATTACAAGCTGAAGAGAACAAGATGTATTGAAGAAAAATGCTAAGCTGAAGACATAGATATGTTAAAAGGCTACCCAAAACCATCCATAATAAAGCCTTATCCTAGTTCCAATAAGCAATGTTGAGTTACTGAAAATAACAGACCAAGACATTTAACTTGTGCCCTGCCCTCTTCTAAGCTTCTACTACTTTTCATGCATTCAATAACTATTATTGGATGATTCTAGATCTCCTCGGGTACTTATGATCAACTTAACCAAGGAGAAATTATCCAAAATAGAGAGTAAACCCGACGGTCAGAAAAGACACGGACACAGAGATTTGTGCTTTTGCCATGAAAGTTTGGAGCCATTATTATTTTAAACACGAGTATCAAGGTTAGTGGTGGGTTGATTGGATTTTAATTTTATCCTGCAGATGGAATTCCCTTTGGATACAAGTTCAGTAAGCGGCACAAATGATGGTGTTTAAGGGTAATTTTTGTATTTGTGCTCCGGCTGCTGTTATGAGGTTTCTCTCTTGCCCGTCTGGCTTCCCTCCATTGATGCGCAAACCCATCGACAACCACAGGATTGCAGATATACAGGTAGCAAAAAGCATCAACCGTTCTATGGAGTTCAGTTTTGTAGGTTATCTGCATCGGCCTGGAATCCTCGGCGGTTATTTGTAAATAGTTATTCAGCCCTTGTCCAGATTCTGGTTTGGATTTTCAGTATTAGCAGAGTCTGGTATTTCATATGAGATGCTAAAATTCTGTTTAAGGTTCTCATGATGGCCTTTGTACATTTATGGGTTATGAAGTCATTTGAATTAGTTTCAGTGGTTTGGAAGCCTGGAGACCATTCGAGTTTGCGGTTCCTGCAATATTTGAAAGTCTTACTGTTTTAAGGATTGGTCATTTAAAGAAGTAGGTTGGTCAAAATTTTTAGTTTCAATCCTTTTTTTAAGGAATTCAGTCACTGCTCAGCAGTACATCTTATTTGCAGTGTTTTGCTTTTAACATTATGCCAAATAATTTGTTTTTTATTTGCTTGGTTTAATACAAAAGCACAATTATGGTTATGCCGGTTATGAAGCAATATTTATACAGTAGAGGACAATCTGATTAGTGAAATCAAGCTGGGTAGGCATGCTACTTTGCTAGAATTTTATAGCAAAACTTTGTCCAAACACAGGAGATTATAATGAAGCTTGGAGATTATAGAGTTCAAAATTGTTGTTTGAAATCAGCTATTTCATTGACTAATATTTCACATTTATGCGGAAGTTTGGAAACGTCATGGTGCAACATTTAAGAAAGGAAACCCAAAAAAACAAAAAACAAAAAAAGCCAAAACGAAAAAAAAAAACTCTGAAAAATCATTGGATTTAACTGAATTGCATTGTATACCATGATGGTCAATTATGGAGTCAGTTTTTCTCAAGACAGGAAGAAGACTGGCATTGATCCAATCATATTATAGTTTTGATTTCAGCTTCATATCCAATCATATTATAGTTTTGATTTCAGCTTCATATTTGGTTTATCACTAAATGGTCTCTAACTGCAGATATGAAAAGAGGAATTCCCAAAAAGTAACATTAATAGGGCTAAATAATCCAGGATAACAATTGTTATAATAAATATTCAATATTATGATAAATGGAGAAGCACTCACTTCCTACACTTGATGTGTTTTACTTCAAACTTAACACAAGTGAAGGAGACAGATCCTTTGAGAGGAAAAAGATGGACTACAACTGGGCTTGGCTTAATTGTAAAATTGCAAGTATCTATTATACCATTTTTCTTTGGAAACAATGTTTTAATTTACTTGATAAGAGAAGGCCTTGCTAGATCTTGTCCTAGACTAAAGTAGACTGTGGCCACCAGTAGATATGAGCATATAGTGAAAAACCATTATCATTAGTTTTTTACTTTCATTCATGTCAATTCATAGAATCTCTTCCTCTAATATAACTTATTATGGAGAGGAACTCTTGAGTAAGGTGCACAATTTTCTTGGAATCTGTTACAGGGTTACATGTTTAAGAGGAATGACAGAGATGCAGAATAAATCGTGACAACTTAGACATTGTGAATTAGGAAGTAATTTTAAGGATGGATAGTGAGACAACGAAGATATGTATGAAACTATCTAAATTAAGATATGGTTGGATGCTGCATTAGTTCCCATTGCTATGCCACCAAAAATCCAAATTGGATAATATTTCAATCTTATATGTTTCTATGCCCTGCAAATTGTTTTCATGTAATGGTTTCAGCTCTCCAAATCATTGTTTTAATATCTTTAAAAGCATCGCACATATTTTTTTTAGAGAACTCTTTTTTTTTTGTTTTATTTTAGGGCTTACTATTAGATAACTAATATAGTTATCATTCATGTTTCAAGGAAAGTAAGTCCATTTAAATATCAACAATTTTTAAAATACAGTAGAATAGGCATACACAAAGATAATATGATTGGAAGGATTTTATCAGTTCTTTGTACTTTATACCAAATTGATATTTTTGTAGCATGAAAAGAACTG
Organism: Gnetum montanum; assembly: GCA_015680685.1. Lineage (NCBI taxonomy): Eukaryota > Viridiplantae > Streptophyta > Gnetopsida > Gnetales > Gnetaceae > Gnetum > Gnetum montanum. The sequence goes on along the minus strand of MNCI01015772.1, from coordinate 45,894 downwards.
GCTACATTAAAATAAAGTGTTTTATCTTTATTTCATATGTAGGAAAATTTTATTGTCGTTAAAGAAAAAAGTGCTTAGGGAGCACTAGTCTTCTTGTAGATGCCATTTATCATAATTTTTCACATGAAAAGAAAGTATAAATGTGTTATCTTCATGTTCCACCTTTTTTTTAATGTTCACCTCTATTTTGTATTTACCTATTTATTGTTTTCTTTGAAGTACATGGTTATATATTTAATAGAAAATAATTTCTCTTTAGGTTTGCTATGCAGCAAAGGGTCAAAGGCCATGGAAGCCGAGAACATGGAAGAAAACAATAAGAAAATGCATTACATCAAAATCTCAAAATCTTGTCAAACTTTTAAGTGCTTAATATTATTAATGTCAGAATCTATTTTTATTGATATCATTATCATCTTTTAGAACCTTTTTTGTGTCTAATAATGGAGGATTCTATATTTATGGTGCTGATAGAGACACTTCAAAATGAAATCCATAGATTCCTTTTTATTTCCAAATTTTATTTTGAAAGTGGAAATTTGATTTTCACTTTTTAGTTTACTTTTTATTTTTGTCATCATTGTAGCACACTTATTAGTTAGTGATGGACCACATACCCTTGTTTATTTATAAGCGAGCTCATGAGGTCTATTCTATTTGTTAGCTGTCTTAATAGATGCAATTTGGCTAAACCACTTTTGCATAAAATAAGTTGGTTCTTCTCACACAAATTTATAAATCTTGATAAATTGCTATGCCCTAAGCCTCACTTCTTTTGCCTCCTACCCTGTCCTATATGTTCAGGCTTCAAACTTTTTACATCTTGCCTATCCATACATATCTTCTCTTCCATATGGTGAAATGTTTTCAGAATCACCAACTACTAGGAGAGCTCTGCAAGTGGTAGAGGCTTATTTACTGATAACATCTCTTTTTTGGATCACATGTTATTATTATTCTCTAACAAGAAAAAGAATACATACACATAGACAATCCTTTAGGCATTACTCATGAATGAATGGAGAAGTAACAACAATTATAATTTTCTATACCAATTTAACTGGCAATGAAATTGCATGAAATTTTCTTTATAGTGTTTATATATATGTTTCTGGCTTGTCTTGTCCAACTCCATGGATATATGAATTTCTTCAAACTATGTTCTACATCTACTTGTGTGCTAACCCTCTTGGCTTTTAGATATGTGGTTTGTATGATTGATGATCTTTTGATGGTGACTATGTAAATCACTTTCTAAAAACAAAAAAAAAAACAAAATGCAAGTTATGTATGGTACAATTATAAAGTAATAAATTCTAAAATTAAAAAATTTAGGTCTTGTTGGCAAATTTGGTATAAAATACTATATTAATGTTTGCTGACATTATTTGTTTTTGTTAGGTGGTGTTAAGGCTGCACAATTTGACTTGAAATTATGTCATTGATGTTTGATAGGTAAAGACATTATCCAATGTCAAGGAGGAAATATATGAAGTACTTGATTCTTTCATTGCATGGCAACTGCAATTTCTCGTTGTTACAATAAAGAAAGCATTAAGGATACTTGCAAAAGAGAAAATGGCAAAGAATCATTCAAGTGAGTTGTTGTATTATTTTCTATTTTCATTAACTTGTCTTGCATTTTTATTAAGAAAATTTTCCTTAAAATGAAATAGATAAACAAAATCCAACCATGTAGTGTTGAATAGTACCGCATAAAATGATTTTTGGTGACAAATAAGTAAGATGGTTAGAAAAAGATATGATGATCTATATCGATGCCACTATACTAATAAAAGCAATAATCCTTGCTACCTATATGAGTAGGATTTTTTGTAAGAATTTGAACTTCAAAGATATTTCCTTTTGGCCAAAATCCATGCCCATAGGTGGCATTGGTGAGAATTGAGCACCAGTGGTAGGTACTAATGTATTCTTATGAATATGACTTTTTATTTGTGGATAATAAGAATTTTTAATGTTATGACTTGTAGATGTGTAAATGGATGCTATAGAGGGGTTAAGGAAAGATGTTTGCAACATACTACACATTACTAAATGCCCTTCTAGAAGAAGAAAGAATGGAAGAAGGTGAGGAACTATGGAATTGTATATTAGTTAGGTATCAAGAGCATCTTCAAAGATCATTTTTTGCACTTATGATTCGGACATACCACAAGTAAATTAGAAAATATCTTATTTTTTCAAATTATTAAAACTCAAGTTATAAGTAGCATTGGTACAATTCTCAAAATAGAGTCAACAACATTACTAATCCTTTTAAATCTGAAATGCCAACAAATTTTCTATATTTAAAGATCATTCCTTTGTAGAAAAGGCAAGGATTAGCAATGAAAATGCTTATGCTTAGTGTAATACAAAAAGAAGAGTCCTATAGGTAATGATTTCAATATAAAAATCCATAAATCATTTCATTCTCTCTTTACTTCTACTAATGTTCTAAATTATTTCTTAATAAATAATTTTTTTTACTTGTTAGTGACATATATTGTGGGATAAATGCATAGCATGAAAAATCAAGAATAAGGGCCTCTTCCTGCATATCTCAATGCTACTTTTATTGTAGAACATTTAGGGCCTTTCTTATAGGTTTCAAGCAAAAATTTTTGAGGAGTATCTTTGATACAAATATTTATTTTCAAATTTTCTTTTCTTATTGATGAGCAGCAAGGTATCCCTACGCTCAACCATACAAATACAAGTGTCCATGCACAATCCAATCGAATTTCAAGGACTAAGTGCTTATGCACCTTTGTGGAATAAGGATGGGTTGATCAATCGTTGTCTTCTCAAGCTTACTTGTATGGCACGATTGTATGGTTAAGTAAACTTGAGGTACATGATTTTTATAGTTTTTATGTTTTTGTGTCCTACTGCTACAAACGGAGAAGAGAGATAACTAATTAACTAATTTTGATTTAACTACTCAGCTATGCTTTAACTAGTCCTAACACCAACATCCATTCTCACTTAACGTATACATCCTAAACAAATGCAACGCTACTGGGATTGCCAAATGCTAATTGTTACTAGGTTACCAAGCATTACATGCATGCTCGAAGTGATTGTACTAAGTGTGCTTACTTAGGAGAGTTGTAGGGTGAGAGAGAGAACATTAATTAACTAAGGAAAGCATTAAGTAATAGTAATTAACATTAATTAATCTATTCTAAATGTTGTAAGGTTTATCACAAAGTTCATCTTTATTGCTATGCACAATGTGTGCTCAGCTACACAATGTTTGAAGAAAGATTCGTTCACTTTATGACTCCTACTACGGGCGCTTAGAAATAATTCTATCTCTGGAAAGGAAAAAAGGCAAGAGTTTGGATAAGGGACTAAGACTAAATATGCAAACCAAGTATGTCCACCTCTTATTTATAGGTAATGAGGTAGGCCACAATATTTCATATGTGATATCACGTAGAAGGCTCCGATATCGTGTACACGATATTGCAGATGCGATATCATGATCCATCATACCCCCACAGCTAAATCAAAACTCATCCTTGAGTTCCTTCAAAAATATTGGAAAGGTATGGGATTATTAACTGAATGAAAAGTGACAGCGACAAGGAATAACAGACTCAAAGTGCCCAATGAACATATCGACAAACATATTACAACATTGGTGTTCATGCCCTTTGTGGTCGCAGCCATGGTGTACCATTGGCTATAGTGTTCTATTGGGATGTGGGGGTCTATAATGGTTTGCAAATTTTCCTCTTCTTAGTTCATCAAGATGCCTTTGGTTTTCTCCTAAGTGCTCCTTAGATCTTTTAACACTTTGATTTGCCAACCCCCAAAACTTTTTAGGGCACATGTATTTATATGGTTAAGGTAAGTAGAAAATGTAGGATTGCTACCACATCGTGAAGGGGATGGTTGGGACTATGCTCAACATAGTCACTATTCATGTGGTGTACTAATGGGGTTAGTGGTGTTATGTTTTACTATGCTCTACTAGACTTTATGAGATTGTACGACTGTGACTATGCTGGCAACCACATGTGTGTGCCGAGAAGAAAACAAGGTACTTCAAAAATGCAAATTCAGAGACTACACTCTACAAGACTACACTCTCCATGCTCTTGCATGGGTTCAAGTGTAGTTACAATTTTGAGGTAAATGGGATACTAAAAGGAAATATTTTTCCACCTATGCTTGTTGAAGGTGAGTTGATTGCATTCTAGAGTTGAGCCGAACATCATTGCTATATTGTGAAGGTTGTTGGAGACTATTCTAGCTAACTATGCTCTCTATGAGAGGTTGACTATGCTCTAGGTTGGGGGAGAGGGTAGTCCCAATGCTAGTAAAATTTGTGAGAAAATGGTTGTTGCAAACTCCACTCTCCATGAGAGGCTAACTATGCTCCCAACTGGGAAAGAGCGTATTCTTGACACTTAGCAAAAAAAATGGCCTTCATGCTAACTATGCTCTCCATGAGAGGTTGACTACACTCCCATCTAGGGGAGAGCAGTATCAACACTTCAAAATTTTTTTGAAAAAATGGCCTTTGTGCTAATTACGCTCTCCATGAGAGGTTGACTACACTCTTAACAACGATGAAGTGTAGTCTCAACACATAGCCAAAATTTGTAGCTGGAATGCCATAGTCTAGATTTAGTGGTGTTTCACCTATTCCTATATTTTAATTCTCCATTCTTTCTTGAATAATTTTTTCTTTTGAGTTGATGTCCAATCTCTCCTATGATCCTAGCAAAAGTCCTTTCTCAGTGCACTTTGATAAGACCATGCAGTTCTATGATATGGCCAACTATTCACATGACAATACTTAAGATTGCAATCCCATTGTTTATGTCTTAATTTATGACAATAATAGCACTTTATCCTCTTATGGTAGTAAGAATGATTATAATGATTAAACCTTTTAGAATTATTTTGGTGGATAGAAGCATCTTCTAATTTTGATGTAGTAGGAGTATCCTTTAGAAGATCATTTGGTTGTAGTGGGCTTGTTGATGATGATTGCTCTTATGTACAACAACCTAGTTCACTCTTATCAGGTGGACTTCTTCCTTGTCTTAAAACCATCCAAAGGGATTCCTTTCCCTTTACTAGACTTTTATTTACTAATTTAACATTTGCAATTTCTACTTTTTCCTATTCATAAGAAAAAGTTAGCTTTTCATTCTCATTCCTTAGGTCTAAGAGTTCCTTAGTAAGGTTAGAAATAGTTAAATTCAATAAGGAGATTTTCTTATCCTTAGTTTTGACTTGTTTATTTAACTTATTATAAATATTTTAAAAATAAAAAAGCTCAATGCACAATAAATCAAACATTTCATCATCATTAAGATCATCATCTAATGAATCAACATCATCATCAATGAGTGCCATGTAGATGAGATGAGAATTTTTTCCATCATCCCCCACCTTCTCACTCTACTTTCCACAATTCCAAATTGTATAGAAGTTGGTCTTCTTTATCTCATCATTGGATCTGTTCTTCTGCTGCATCCTACTATTGCTAGGATATTTGGAGGCCATATGGCCTCTTCCACCCAAATCCAACACTCTATAGAAGAGAAATTAATGTTATAATTTAAAAAGTGTTTACCTCTATTTTTACCTTTGAATAGACTATAACTTTGTTGATTTGACCCCTTGCTTCTTCTTCTTATCAATCATTGTAGCTTCCTTGAAAGAAATGCAATCTCATCTTTGTTGGCCTCATCATGCTTAGTGAGCTCCTTCTTCTTCGAGGTAGTCTTTAGAGCGATAGATTTTTCTTGGATATCTCCTTTTCTTATGAGGTTCATTTCATAACTAATGAGAGCACCTTGAAGCTCTTCAAATTTTAAAGTTGAAAAATCTCTAATTTCCTCCATGGTCGTGACCTTTTGGCTGAAATCTAGCTAAAGTTTTGATCATTTTAATGATGACATTGTTCTTGGAAAAATATTTACTAGTACCTCTAATGGCTACAACAATACCATTTTCTCTAGAGAAGTAATCTTTTATTTTCTCACCTTCTTTCATTTTAAGGCTATCATATTCACTTTGCAAAACTAAAAATTTAGATTGTTTGACAATAAAGGTTTGTTCATATGTAGCTTCAATGTTTGTCAAATTTCTTTGGTCATTTTACATCTCGCTACTCTATTAAACTCAAATTTATTCAAAGTGCAATATAAACAATTTTTGGCTTTTCAGTCAAACGTAAACTTATCTTTCTTCTTTTGTGTCCATTTTTTGTAGGGCTTGATGATTCCAATGGAGCTTTCTACAAGCAAAGTGTAGCCTTCAAGGATGAACTATTTTAAACACACTATTTCCATAGGCTCTAGTAATAAGAAGGAATCATTCCTAGTTGGCTAAGAATTTGTCTACATGCTCATCGATGGCTTTGAGGACTATGTCACCCTCCTTGATCTTGCACATGGTCAAGTTATGGTGATGTTACCACTTCCACCTCTCTTGAAAGTGTTAAATGTGAGTAAGTTCTTACATACATTTCTCCTCCACTAAGTCCAAGGCTACTATCCATAACTCCTTTCTTTTATTATCATTGACAAATCCATTCAAGGCTACTCAAAGCAATGGAACCTACAATTCAAGAGGTAAAATAGCTTTAGAACCATAAACCAAGCTATAAGGGGTCATACTAGTTATTGTGCGAAAGATTTTTCAAGATGCCCATAGTGCATGAACAAGCCTCTCATGCCATTTGTGCTTGCTAATATTGAGCATCTTTTTGAGTGAGTTGATGATGGCCTTGTTGCTTGCTTCTACTCACCCATTAGCTTGATGGTAATAAGGCGATGAGAAAGAATTCTTAATGCCTAGGTCATGATAGAAATATTTTATTTCTTAGCTACTAAATTATGGTCCATTTTCTGTAACTATGGTCATGGGTATGCCAAAATGGGCTACAAAGAATTAGGTGTTATGGATCCAATGATACCAAACCCCCATCATTGAAATAGCCATGTTATTTGAGTGGTATGTAACTCACTTGGTGGTACATGTATAAGATTGCTATACCATTGGCATGCATCACACCACTTAACCTTCTATAAGTAGTCATTTTTCATATGAGGCCAATAGTAGTCTAAAAATCTAATCTTAGCAACCATAGCTTGAGGTCCTATATTTCCTCCATAAATACCCTTATGAATCTCCTCTAAGATTGTTCTAGCTTTGTTTTTACCTAGGCACTTTAGAAGTATGTCATCATAGGATTGTCAACATAATTTTTTATCACCTATGATGACATACTACTTCGATCTCTTGCGTACAATGTCCTTCTAAGGAGTAGTCAAGCCCTATGAGGATTCACCATGCATAAGGTAAAATTTGATATTATCATACCACTCCTTAGGGGGAGCAATATGAATGATAACCATAAAGATATCCTTAGTGTTCTATTTGATGGGAATAGAACAATCCATGGTTAAGGTGGGCAACTTACTAAGCACATCTAGCATCACACTAAGGGCTAATGTTACAATTACATTAACTCTAGCATTTTCATTTTGGATATGTGTTGGATATCAATGTCTATGAATTCTTATAACAATTTCTTTCCTAGATCATAGTATAATTCTAAGTGTTTTGCTTTACATGCATAGACTTTGGTTACTTGGTTAACCATGAGTTGTGAATTACCTTTAATTGGTAAGCATCTAATTTCTAGGTCACAAAATAACATCATCCCTCTAATCAAACCTTCATACTCCACCATGTTAATGCTAGATGAGAACTCAAAATGATAGGCAAAGAATCAAATTTCACTACATGGGAATGTTATGATAGTAGTGGCATTGGCCCCATGGGTAATTAAAGCTTTGTCAAAGTGCATGACTACATCATAACCTTTAGACACTTGTTGAATAATGTTAACATGCTCATTAGGGTACTCAAGATATATGGCTAGTTGGTCATTAAAGGATAAAACTATAAGCTGTACAGCTATAGCTTGACCCTCTGTTGAGGATTGATAGACGTAATGAAGGTCAAACTCTATAGTTATGACTTTCCATCGAACTATATAGCTACTTTCACAAATGTTAGTTATTATGGATCTGAGTATGATGTCCTTGCAAATGACATTAACTTAGCTTCTAAAGAGGTAGTGTCTCCACCTCATTGTATCAAGTCTCATGGGTAACTAGTGCATGGCTAAGATAGTATCCTCGCATTTCCACTCCATCATCAAGTTTTTAATAGGGTAGACAAGTAATGAACATGTCAAAGATGGCAAGGTAGATGAAAAATGGTTTACCCTATTGCAGAGGATAGAATGTCAGTAGTTGTATCAACTCTTGCTTAAGGATTTCAAATGATTTGTAGCATTGAGCCATCCACTCATAGTGAACCACATTCTTAAGCAATTGCTACATGGGTTGTAACTTATCTGTAAGCCTAGTGATAAAACTACAAATAAACTATAATCTGCTTTGTAATTTCCCAAGCTCCTTAAGGTTGGTAGGCACTACTAATTTGGATATGGCATTAACCTAATCAGGATTGATATGTATCCCCACTTCAAATACTACACAGCTAAGCATCTTACCAATGTTAATGCTAAAGACACACTTCTTGGGATTGAGCCTAAGCTTGTATTTAAGACATCATTTAAGCACAAGGTCTAGGTTATTAGCATGGTCATTGGCCAATTTGGACTTTGCAACTATATCATCTACGTAACCATTAAGTAATTCTAACATGTAATCACTAAATATATAGGTCATGACTCATTAATAAGTCTCTCTAGCATTCTTAAGGCAAAATGGCATCATTGTATAGAAAATAGTACCCCAAGGGGTCATGAATGTTATGCTAAGTTGGTGCTTTAGGTTAATCCTAATTTGATTGTACACCAAGAACTCATCCATAAAGGACAATAAGGCATGTTTCACCATAGTATTGATAACTTGATCAATACTAGACAAAGAAAAGTCATCCTTCATGGTCACTTTATTTAGGTCTTAGAAATTGATGCAGATGTGGATACTTCCATTTTTCTTAGGAACTACCACTATATTGGATACCCATTTCACATAGTTAATAGCACTAATAAAATAGGCTTGGTAGAGATTTGAGATCTCATTGCAAATAGCCAAAGCCAAATTAGGCCTAATTTGGTGCACTTTGTGTTTCACTAGTCTAATGTTAGGGCCTAGTATGATGTTGTGCTAGACTAAACATGGGTCTAGGTCTAGCATGTCTTCATATGACTAGGCAAAGGCCTTAATATTTCTTTGTAGGACCTTGGTGATGTATTGGGCATATTGAGGTTCTAGTGAGAAATTTAGTTTAAGGGTTTTCTCCTAACGACTGTGCATTGTAATAGGAACCTCAACTAGAAAGTCTTCAATTATGTCCACTGCTTCTAATTTAAGGGATTTGAGTAGGTTTTTAGGCCATTATAGAGGTTTCTCTATTAAGGTCATGTGGTCTATAAGACTCTGAAGATCAATATCTATGCAATACAGGTCTATACATCATTCAACATCATCGTGAGATCCATGTAGATACAAATGAAAACTAATTCGCTTCCAGGTACTCATACTTTGATCTTGCATATCAACGAAAAGCATATTAAGTGGCACCTAGGTAAAGTTGAATAAATAATGCTAAAATTCTGTAAAATTATGTAAATACATGGAAATCTAATGTAAAAAAGGCCATCCAAAGTCATCAATGAGATAGGGACATTTTGAAAAAGTATCATAAATCCTGAACAAAGGTCAAATAAAGGTCAAAAAAGGGGAAATATAAGAAATAAGACTATAAATGTTCAAAAAAGGTCATAATTTTTCCATTTTTAGGCCCCAATAGTCCATGATACTAGCTTAGAGTCTTGGTGGACTATGATGCTAGTTTAAGGCATTAGTGGATTATGATCACATGGTGTTAAACCATGGTTAGGGAAGGTCAAATCCAACTATTTGATATCATTCAAAGGCCAAAAAAGGTAAATAATCCTATAATAAGACAAATAAAGAACATATAAGGCTATATAAAGGCTATAGATGGTCAATAAAGTCAACAATACAACACAAGTCCAAAGCAAGCCAAAACACTATGTAATAAGGCAAAAAATTAAGCAAAATAGACTACATATGGTGAAGTTGGGCTAATATAGGTCAAAAAATCGTTAGGTTCTTCTAGTTTTATGTCTTAGAGGGCCATGATTTGAGGCTACAAGACTAATAGGTGAGTTTGGCCATTAGTCAAGGCTATTTTTGGGTTGTTTGAACCCAAAAATCAAGTGTTTTGAGGCTTCCACATTGGGCTCCCCTTATTTCCATGCTATCCAACACGGAAGAAGAGACCCTCTACATGGAAACTAGAGAAAGTGGGCTTTGGAACATCCAAAGGTTTAAAATTAATGTTTTAGGGCCATCCCAAGGTAGCAGAAGACTAGATCTTTCAAAATTAGGCATTCCACAGGTTTGTAAAGGCCAAAAAGTAAGTTTTGAAGCCTTCCTCCTTGTTTCCACAATGGCTAGCATGGAAGAGACAGGGTTCAGCATGGTGAATCAATATTTAGCCAAAACAAAATCAAACATTGTCAAACAACTAGCTGAAACCTAGATCTAGGAGTTATGCATTTCCTAGCCTCATTTTGAGCTAGGTTAAAGCAATTTTTGATGTTAAAATGTGATGAATGGCATTCCCATTTTTCCACACTAAGAATAGTATTCGCAACATTGAAGAATGTGGGAACACATATTTTATGGATTTAGGATGGTTTAAGAGCACATTGAATAGGTTTCTAGGCCCCTATGGCTAAAGGTCATGATTCTACAAGTTTTTGTCTAATTTTGGGCATTTTTGAAAACTTTTTTATGACATCTAAGGTCTTCCTCCATTATTTCCATGCTAGGGAAGCTACTCTAGTATGGAAGATTACGGGGAATGGATTTTGAAGATTAAAATAAGGTCAAACAAGCAAAATCTCAAGGCGATGAGGTCCTAGGCTTCACTAGCATAGATCTTTGGCTTTTGAAAGTGTCATCTTGCCACTAAAAGTGGAAAATTAGCTTTTTCCCCTTATTTCCAAGCTACCCAATGTGGAAGTGACCTTCTCTAGTATGGATGAGATAACAATATTAGATCTAAACCAATTCAAGTCACAATTAACTATGCATGTTAACTTCCAAAGTTACTAGGACCAAGGGTCAGGGTTCCATGTCAAATTTTGATAATTTTAAGTACTTCTAAGTGTTCTTTAAGCTTCTTCCCCTTTTTCCATGCTAGGGCTAGGGAGCTTAGCATGGATGACTATGGGGAATGACTTTGTGACCATCTGCGATCAGTTTATTAAGGTTTGAAGACTCCAATGACTACTAACAAGGTTCTAGATGGCATCTAAGGTCATTTGATGTTTTCATGAGGTGTTTATAAGATCCAAATGAGTCCCTCATTAGTTTTCACACTGGGTAGCATGGAGGATGAGATCCCCAACATGGAAGAGCCATAAATATTACATATAGGCTAATTTTGGCCTCAATTGATCATGCATGTGTGCTTCTAGGGTTGCTAGGGTCAAGGACTAGGGTTTAAGCTCAAGTTTGGTAAGTTAGGAGGTTTCCTAGATGGTTTTTGAGTTTTCCCATCTTTTCCGCACTAGGGATAGTATGTCCATCATGGAAGAATAGAGGCAAATAGATTTTTGGTTATTTGCATCATTTTTGACCATGCATGTAGGTTTTTGAGGTTGGTAGTGTTGATTGTTGTTACCTAGTGTTGGTAGGTTTTTGAGGCTTTCATGCTTCCTTCCACCATCCTTGCCCACCACCCCCCCTCCCCCCACCCCCCCAACCCCTCATTTTTCCATGTTGGGGCTTCCATGCTTATTATGAAAGATTTGGGAAAGGGTTTTTGACTTTTTTTGGAAATTTTGGTTATGTGTGAGTGTCTATAGGGTTAGTAGTATAGGTTATCAATGTCTAAGGTTGAAATTTGTTTGTTTTGAAGGCTTTTAGTCTTCCTCCATTCCATCCACATAGGGGCTACGATGCTTAGCATGTATGGAATCCTCCTCACTATGGATAATTCTAGGGAAGTGAGTTCTTATTATTTTAGGTGACTTCTAGAAGGTTTGGGTTGCTTCCAAAAGTTAATTTGCATGCAAACTTCAATAGTTTTCACTTTCCCACTTCTATCCACACTAAGACTAGGATTCTCGTCATGGAGGAGGTACTCCTTATTGTGGATAAACCTTAGGGAATTTATTTTTTGCAAATTTTTATAGTCTAGTGGCATCTCGAAGGGATGTGAAGGTTATGGTGTTAGGCATAAGGCCATTTGAGGTTGTTTTCTCATTTCTAGGATCTCCTACTAACTTTCCTAGCTACTCCCCCTAGTTTTTCACATTGGACAACATGGAAGAGTTCTTCCCTAGTATGGAAGAACTAGGAAGAGATCTAGCCTAGGTTGACACTCAATCAACCATGCATGTTAGTCTTTGGGGTTGCTAGTGTCAATAGTTAATACTAGGTGTTAAGATCCAGCAGTTTGGAGGCTCATAAGTGTCTCATATAGTATCCTCCTTTTCTTCCACACTACGCATGATGGCCCTAGCATGGATAAAAGGGTATGATAGGTTTTTACCATATTTTACTACTTTTGGAGCATTCGGAGGCTCCAAAGGGTTTCAGCAGGATCTAGGGATCCATGCTAGGGATGTAATGCTTAGTGTGGATGAAGCCTCCCCTATTGTGAAAACACCAAATCCCAAGGTTTTGACCAATTTCAACTAGGTTTAGTTAGGTTTAGAGGATGTTGGAGATGCTTGGAGGGGGTTCTAGGTCATGTGAGATCCACTTTAAGGTCAAACTTGGGCTAGATGGATGTTGGGGGTAATAATGGTTGTTAACCCCTCCCTTCTTTCTTCCATGCTAGGCACTATTTCCCTAGAATGAAAAACTAATTTTTCCAAACTTGTTAATGTCTAACCCCCTTCTAGAAGCCTAAGGTTGAAACAAGGTAGGTTGAAATTTATAAAAATGGTAAAACATCTATTTTTTAATGGTTTTATGGAGTGAAAAGCATGTATCCACACTCAATATGATATCTCTAGTGTTGATGCATGGGAATTAAGTCTTTTTTATATTTATAAGTGCCAAAAGTGCTCAAAACTTAGAATTGATGCAAATTTTGGCTAAGAGGGAAGGTGTCTCATGGAGCCCATAATCCAAAAATTTTTAAAATTTGAAAACTGAAGCTATTTCCTACCAATATTAGCATTGAAGAAATTTTTCCCCATTTACACATAAATGCACTTGGATTTATGATGTACTAAATTAGTGGTTAGGGTGTAGAGGTGGACATTTAGGTTTAGGTGTAATTTTTAATGTTAAATTTTGTAAGTTTCTAATCACAATTATCATTCTTGAAAACTACACATTGGAGGAGAGCTTTGGGAGATATTTTTGTGGTACAAGCAACCTATTCTCAGTGTGGAAGCCTTCCATCTTCCTTCTACATCGCGTAGAACCTCCATCCTTCTCGTCTTCAAACTCTCCTAGCATTGAGCCTGCCATGGCACAAAAACAATGTAGAGGGAAGAGCAAGAATCCTAGGATTTAGAAGGTGGATGAATATGCAAAAGATCTAAAAGAATTTCCTAGGACTAACTTCATCAAGGCATCATTTCTCATTGCTCTTAGGTAGGCAGTTCTAGCTATTTTTTTTTTTTTTGATTTTCTAGCTATTTGTTTCTTGCTTTTCTTATATTTTTCATGCAACTTGTGGGACCATTTTTCTTAGATCTATGTTGATAGAGCAGGTAAAATGAAATTATGATGAAATCCCACCTCTTATTTTGGTTTCTTACATGTAGATCTATGGTGGTCTCATTATTTTGGCTTTGGTAGATTTGATTATCAAAATTAGGCTCTCTATTTTCATGCTTTTTTCCCAAAATTTCAAGGTATGGCCATTTTTCTCAGATCTAGGCCAAACAATTCATCACAATTAAATTTTAACAAAATCCTACCCCATTATATTGATGTGTTTTCTAATGGGTATCGATCCTTTTGGCTATTTTGGCTATGTTAATTTGGGTTTTAGCTTTTTATCTTTTTACATAGAAAAAGTAAGAAATTTTTTATATTTTTTCTTAAGAAAAAGGCTAATACTTTTCAAATACAATGTTATGAGTTTGTAGTTGTACTTTTAAGCTTTCCAATGGCTATTTTCTCATTCGATTTGGCCTTGAAATGATTAAGTTATGATTGTTTTCCTAAGGTCATGCAATTAGGTTTTTTATGCCATTTTTTAAATTTCGTGTACATTCTCTAAGAAAATGGAAAAGGTTTTGATGTTTTTGGGTTATGTCTAGGTGAGACTTGGCTTCAACTATTCAATGGAGGTGGAATCAATTTGATTGGACTTAAAACAAATTTTTTAATGGATTTTTCATTAAGCCTATATCAAAAAAGGCTTTGTGCCATATTCAGATTCTTGTCCAAGTTGATGAATTTTCTATAAATAAAAAAAAATTATTTTGATTTTTCTCTAATTTTGAGTATTTAGGCTTGATTTAAGCTTTCAAAAAATGCTGAAATCACTTATTTTGGAGCTTAAACAAGTTGTTGGTGAATTTCTTACCAATCCTATGTGAAAGTGGGTTAATGGTGACTACTACAGTTTTGCTAATTTTTCCTATATACCATGTAAACATAGATTATGTATCTTTAGTTTTGATGATCATGATTGCAAAGAATGTGATTTAAAGATTCCTTCGATGGTAAAATCATTGAAATTGGAGCTAGAATGAATTTGTAATAAATTTTTTGGCTAAACTATGTGAATAAGGTTAAATTTTGGATAGATGTGATTGATATGTGTAGTTCTTCTTGTAAAACTTATGTTTAAATATGTTTTTTAAGAAAACAAAAGGCTTTATTATTTTTAGAAATATTTTTACTATGGCTATATTCCTTTTCTAAGTTTTCATGCTTTTTCTAAATTTATGCATGGCTTAATTTTTGCTATAATATTTTAGGCTATGAAGTAAAAGGCTATGGGAGGTTGTAATAATGCATTTGTGTAATTTATTAGGCTAACTCAAATAAACACCTTACATCTTTTTATAGAGGCTAATTTCACCTCTAACTAGGATGTTCTTTTCCAAATTTGTTAAGTAATTCTAGTTGGTCATAATGTAAGGATATGTAAGGTTGTAATAATGCTTTCTTGTGAAATTTTTTAAGCTAATTTAAATAAACACCTTAGAGCTTTTTACAAAGGATAATTTCACATCTGACTAGGATGTTTTTTAATAAATTAGTTAAGAAATTCCAATTGGCCATACTATTTCTATATTGGTCGTGTAGGGTTTACTTGAAGTCCATCCTCATAATTGTCGAGTTGGTGGGCATTTTGTGCTACATTGGTCATTCCAAGACTAGTACACCTCTCCTTAATATGCCTTTGGGGAAGCTATCACTATGGTTCCAACTTGGAGTAATGAAATTCCTTTCTTATATTTTACAAAACTTCAGTGTGATGTTATGGTCACACTTGCCTATAGATGTGGCTAGGTCCATAGTGAAGACCTTTGTGCCTTAGGCATTCAACTTGATTGTCAAGTTTATTATTGACAATCTACCTCTTAGGAAATCAAGGAGAATAGTAGATGCTATCAACCCACATTACCTTATGGAGATCTAGATGATGCTAGAGTATAGATAGTACAATGTTGACAACACTCTAATGGTGGTGCATAGAGCCCACACACTATTCCAAAACTCACCTAGCACCATGTATCATATATAAGGGCAAGCATAGTTATTATAGTGTTTTTCTTTTTTTTTCTAGATTTATTACTTAAACTACATTTCCTAACTTCATTAGTCTTATGGACTTCTTGTAGGTACAAGGTCAATGAACAAGGCTTGATCATTAAAGATCAAACCTTAGTAGTGGCTCAAATTACCCTTGATGAATTTACCAAGGGCCCCCATATTAGAACTATTATGTATCAACAGGTAAGAGGGGATTTTAATGCCTATGCTATAGGGTTCAACCTTGTATACAAGAAGTGTAAGAATGACAGAACAATGCAAAACTAATGTGTAGATTTTAATAACTCCATTGATTACACCCTTGTAGCTAGGACCTTTGCTCAGATCACCCAGAAGAAGAAAAGGAAAGGTAAACATAAAGGTAGTGTCTTCTAATGTTTTTTGATGATGAATTTTCTAATTGTTCTATTACTTTGAATCGTTATTGATGTTAAGCTTTGGTTGTTTCTTTGTAGGACCTTCCACCTATGTTGATGTCACTATCCCACTTTTGGGAGCATGTCATGAGGATACCCTCATCCTAAAGTTTGCTGAGGTGATACCAGCATAGGAGTGCATATGGGAATAGGTTCCTAGATACATTCAAGCAAACATTTAGTGTGTAGGATTACTTGATATATTTATGGCATCCATCCCTACTGCGAAGATGTTGCATGTCATCAACTCCTTCAATGAGAAGGCTAGTCATTTTAGCACCATCATCGAGGTGTGAAGGTCAACATAGACATTGATGAGGAACTCTTTCATGAATTTTTTTGTGTCCTTGTTAATGGGGAAAAGGTTCCCATTAACATAGTGAAGGAATATAGCTATCATGAGGAAGTCTTGGAGTGGTTGGTGCTAACATGGACCACTTCAAAATTTTCATGGATAGCTTCATGAACCCTGATGTATAAGAGTCATATCCTTTGTTTAGGTCTCATGCATTTCCCAAAATATTATCATAAAATAAGGTGATTGGCATAGTGCAAGGGTGGACCTTTAATAAGGTCCTAATGGATGACACTGAGTTCAACTAGATAGTTTCCTTAGCTATTGGGTTTCAATTGGAGATCCTTAGACTCTATGTAGACATCTCTACAATAATCCACATGCATTTTTCTTTTCTCTGGGTTATTTAAATAGGTTTGTAGAGTTTTTGGTGGTGTACAAGAATGGACGATGGGTTCCCCAAGACCCAAGCCAACTTTCTAAACCTTGGATAAAGCACATTTATCCAATGGTGCAAGTGCATAATCTACCAGAGGGGATGGATGATACATTGTCCATTACCACTAAGGATGAGTTCATATATCATTCCCAATAGATTAAGTATGTACTAAGTGATCGTTGCACTACTAGAATAACTATTTAGGTATTCCTCATGCCACTCTTGACCATAACTTAATCTAGGAAACCATGAAATTTTACATAAAATATAGTATTTCTAAGTATTTACCTATGGGATAAGGCACAAAGTCAATCCTACATCCTAATTAGGGTTTCCACATGACTAATTAACTAATTCTTAGTATATTACTATACTACTATACTAAGAATAATTTGTGCATAACTTACTAAATTTTTTGAGTTTAGGATGGGGTCAATCTAGTTTGGATTCTAAGGTAAGGTAGATCCCTGAAAAGTACTTCCATTAGTCTAGTCTAGTACAAGACATTAGTGATAAATTTCTAACTTGGCATAGGGAAATAGTAATGCATTCAAGTAGCAAGGTGCTCTTTCTTGGTGATCAATTATAAAATACTAGTTTTTAATCAATAGGTAGCTCTATGCAATCTTAGGCTATTCATCTATACCTTAATATAGTTGACCTAGATGGTAGTTTCTCTATGGGATCATATAGAAGTAGAAATAGAGGCATTTTGATGTGCTACTCTAGACACCTTAAAATGTCTGTAGGTACTAGAAGGGTTAAATGTAATCTACGTCGATGCAATAAAACACACACATGTTAAATACCACCATGATGAGGTATGAATTCTATGCCACACAAGACACAAGTTAAAAATTCTTGGATATCAAGATGAAATGAATTGTAGAAGGGATTGCAAAGATTGGGACATGAGATAACTAACTCAGAGCACAATGAATCTTGAGTGTAGGGCATGATTAATGTGTCATTAGCCGATCACTCCAAAATCAAGACCAAGTCCATTCCTCTGATTAGTGACATTGAATTGTTTCATCCCATAATGAAAAACCATAAGAGTACCATGACAACAAGGTGTACGATCACTTTGCATTTCATTCAAGGGAGGAGTGATTCAAAATTTCTTTGCGACACTTTTGTCTTGATCTTTCTTTTTTTATTTTTGTGTGACAACTTTGGGACACTCTTCTTCTTATTTTTTTGAATGCTTATTCTAGAGGAGCCACCAACCTTTAGGCATGGGTGTATGTCTTTCCAGTGGGATCCCTAGAATAGCATTAGTTTTTTTTTTGTTTTTTGATTAGTGCCTTTATTACTCTTACTCCCAATTTTCATTAAATCTACAAGGATCTTAGTACAACTAGGCTACATGGTAACTCCTACAGATGTCATGAGAGAGAATCCACAAGTCCCCTTGATGTCACACCCTAGTCATTCCTTCTTAGTACATTCTTCTTCAGTCTAGGCATAATGAGCACAAAGTTACTTTTAAGTTTTCATGATGACAAGAATATCACCATACCCAGAGTAGAACCTCTTATTATTAGAATGTTTGGGTAGATGTGCTGGGCTCGCTATCCAAATAATTAGTCATCCAAGACTCAATAGCATAGAACAACACCTCAACCAATAAGTCAAATGAGTGCTTTATTCATAGATGATATTACTCATAAAAAGATAAAACAAAAAACAATAAATAAAATGATAAAACAACAAATTGGAAGGTGAAAAATTAGAAAACAAAAAATTGTAAAATTGAAGAAAAGTAAAAAAAATTATTAATTCTACTTATTAGAATGGAGGATATCCCTCATAACTAAATGGTTGAGCATGGCTAGAATTAATAAATGGAAATTTAGGATCCATGCATGTTGGAAATATTAGGACCAGTCATATCCAACCCATTGCGTGTCTTTTGATGTGGTGGTTAGAATGTACCCAAACTAGGGTTCACACACTTGATTATAGTAGGAATAGTGGGGCATATTATAAGATGTGGTCAATTGATAAGGAGTTGATCCACTGCTATATTATAAGATGGTATGCAAGGATTGGTATGTCTCCCTACATGGCTATATTCATTAGGCCCCATAGTTGTTGGAGTTTTGATTGGTGGCCCTAATAAGGTAACATGAGCCATTGTGTTTAAGGAGAAAGATGCATCACAACATTGAACTTGTGTTGGGTTGGAAGATGTAGTGGGTTTAGCATCAGGCTACTTCTTTCTATGGCCATGCCAAGGGCACTTTTGAGTACCTCCACTGCTATTGACAAGAGTAGCACAAGAAGCATTCCTAGGTTGGTGCTATGGTGCAAAAGCTTTTAGTACACTTGGTGGTCATGTGGAAGGAGGTGAAGGATGAGAATATTTGTTTTGAGAAAAAGTGTAAGGTACATGAGGTGGTAACCTTTCCGAAGAGGGCATGAGTGGATAGTATTCAGGAGAATGATAATGAAGGGGCAAAGTAGAGGATGATGATCTGGTTGGAAAAATAGGATGTTGGACATAATAAGCATTTGACGTTGTGGAATACAAAAGGTATCGTTGGGTTGTCGATGGCTTCCCACATGACTAGGGTTCTTTCCACTACTATTGAACTTGATATTTCTATATGAAATTCAAATGTAACATTCCTCCCCAATACTCATGAAAATGTGACAAAATTGGGCATTGGCCTTTTGGATGATCATACAAATACATGTTACATTAATATGTAATATTGGCAGTTGAACTCATATTCTTATCATCTTCTACCCTTTATTCTAATTGTTGCTTGGTGTCATATCATGTTTCTTGATTTGGCATAGTTCTACCTCTACTATTGTTAACATATTCTCCCCATGTACCCATTTTGTCATCTTATTGATCTTTGCCTCAATTTCATCTAGTGATTATTGCATTGGCAAAGGTAAAAATGGTTTCACCTCCTCAAGGTGAGTTGATTTCTCCTCTTTAGGGTTGTGGACCTTTGCTAATTTGATATTTTGGTCCCATTGAGAGCCTTCGAGATTCTCCCGTTTAGCCATCTCTCCTTCTTCTTTTCCTGCCCGTTTGATAAGCTCTTGGAGTTGGTGAGTTTATAGCTCATATAGTTGACGTGGGGCATACATCCCTAGGGTCTCCCTTGCTTCATTACTAAGCCCATCCATGATGTGATACATTATCCTTTCCTCGAAGAATCTATGGCCTGGGAAATTGTTTAACAATGAATAGTATCTTTCTAAGGCCATGTCCAAGGGTTCATGTTGTCCCTGTTTCCATTCTTGGATTTGTCTCCTCAAGGCTAACACTCTTGCAGAGGTTTGATATCTTTCAATGAAGAGTTCTACCATTTTGGGCCAACCATGAATTGATTCCATTTTTAAAGACCTATACCATACTTTTGCTTGGCCTACGAGTGTCATGGGAAAGAGCTTAAGACTTTGCCATCCATTGTCAAAATTGTTCCATGCATAGGCATCATAGAAGGCTTGTAAATGTTGTTGTGGGTCTACATCATAGCCTCTTGAGAACTTGGGAAAGTTGTTTAGATCAAGCCTACATAGATGGCTTTCTTTGCAATGCCTACAAGATATTTGAATAGCCTCTTGTATATGCATTAGGCTCTTAGTGGCTAGCAGGGATTCATCATCACTAAGTAGGTTGTGAGTTTGTGAGTTGAGATGATGTTGTCCTTGTTCATGTTGGCATTCTTAATTTTTCTTGTGAGCTTGATTTTTAGTTCTACACTGATCCCTTGAAAGATGATCATCCATGTCACAATCTAACATTGAAGAAGTAGAGGAAGAGAAAGAACTAGA
Source organism: Gnetum montanum (assembly GCA_015680685.1). NCBI lineage: Eukaryota > Viridiplantae > Streptophyta > Gnetopsida > Gnetales > Gnetaceae > Gnetum > Gnetum montanum. The sequence continues at coordinate 25,134 of MNCI01015772.1, read as the reverse complement.
AAACTCATCATGACTTTTGAAAGTTTTCCAATCATCCCCTAAGAAATTCTTGTCAGTTATTGAGAAGGTCCTAGGCCTTTTAGGCCTCCTCATTCTATGGGATGTCCCATCCTTGCTAGAGGTGTCAGAGTTGGTTGGCAAGAATCCTTGAGTATCGTTGGGATGCTCATGAATGTATGGAATTCCTATATAAAGTTGAGTACTCCAAACTTTGTCTTCATCATATAATTTGTTGGTTCTCCAATAAAAAGCCTCACTAGTTGTGGTGTTAGCATAGTCTTGTAAGAGCGACATTGTTGTAGATGGTGTGTGACTTAATTGAATTTAATTTAATTTCTTTTCTAAAGGATATGTTGTTAATACTTTTTACAGTGATCTTTTATGATATAACTAATCTAGATAACTAGCATCATCCCTAGCAATGGTTCCAATGATGAGTGGCTAGGTACCCCTACACTCAACCATATGAATATGAGCATTTCCTGCATGATCCGATTGAACCCCAGCAGATGGGCTAGTTTTGGTAACTAGATAGTTACTCGCTAATCGCAATTTTCTATCTTCCCACATAGACTAGTATTTGCTTTATCACATATGGTTTAGTCCAGAGTGAGGTGTATGATGTAGTCATAAACTAGTGCTACTCCTAGAGATAATGGAAAATAACTTTAATTAAGTTAGGAGGAAAATGGAGAGAGAGTTAAGCTAATAGAAAATGGGAGGAGAGAGTCTAAACTAGCCTAATTCAAATGAGCATCCATTCCTTAATCATCTATACACATCTTGGACCTCATGTATGACTACCACTCAGATTACCAAGCACATGTCCTAAGTACGCTACTGGGTTACCAAGTAGATGATTAATTCATACTCATTTGGCATTTAATAGGAGTTGAGGATAAGAAGTATTAATTAATAAAATAATTAAATCATTAAACTAAGTAAATTTTTCAATGATGAAGTAATCTCAATCTTTATTTCAGGTCATGTGCATGTCCAAGTATGTCACACTTGAATAAAGGCGTCGTACAAGTTACAATCATCACATTGTGGGCATGCACTAGGAGAAAGGGTTGAGAAGAACTAAAAATAAAAACTAACTCCTAACTAAACTACTACCTTCCTTCATGTGCCTGCATGTGTAGTTATAGGCCCACATAGGAGTCATGATATCGTGTATCTGATATCATTTCTTAGGTTGCAATATCACGTTCCCAATATCATGGGTCGGATATCGTGGGTTGAATATCAGAGCTTAATGAATCATGATTCATCATCTTGTGAGAAAGATAATTTACTAGGCATTTTCTCTTGCACAAGCTTGGGATTCAATGCAAAATCCCAATACTCATGTAGATGTAACATGACTGGGTAATAGCCTTTTAGATGATCATATATGTAGATGTCCCATCCATCATCTTCTTCTATGGTTGATTCTATAGCCTCTTCTTCTTCATCCATTTTTCCTATTTTTTGATAAGTATTCCTACCTTTTTCTTGGTTCTTTTTCCTCCTTTTATTGCGATCATTTGATTCATTTTGTGTTACTCCCTCCTCTATAGTTTCTACATAAATTGTAACTTTCTTATTTATCCATTTTAAGATCTTATCAAACCTTGCTTCAAGTTCATTGATAGACTTTTTTATTGACAAGGTTTTTTGCAAAATCACCTTATCGAGAGTTACCTCTTTTTCCTTATCATAGATGTGGACCTTCTTATTTTGAAGAGTTGGGTCTTAATGAGATTTCTCAATATTTTTTTATTTAAATACCTCTTCTTCTTCTTTTGCAACACATTCGATTAGCTCTTGAAACTGACGTATTTATAGCCCATATAATTGACCTTGTGCATACACCCCAAGGGTCCTTCTTGTTTGACTATGAAGCCCATCTATGATGTGGAAACATTGTCTTTGTTAAGAGAAACCATGGCCTGGGCATCTATTCGGTAGAGAATAATACTTATCTAGGGCCATATCCAAGGGTTCATGTTATTCTTGTTTCCATCCTTGGATTTGTTTCCTTAGGTTGGACACCCTTGCATAGGTTTTGTATTTCTCATTGAAAAGTTCCATCATCGTGGACCACCAATGGATTGAATTTGGTTTCAACGATCTATACCACACTTTGGCTTTATGTATTAGTGTCATAGGAAAGAGCTTAAGATTTTTCCATCCACTTTCAATATTTTGTAAGACATAAGCATTATGGAAGGCTTGTAAATGATATTGTGGATCAGAATCATAGCATCCCACAAATTTAGGGATATTATTCATATCAATCCTTTTTATGTGACCTTCCCTACGATGCCTATGGGGTATTTTAACTACCTCTGTGATCTAAAACATGCTCTTAGAGGCTAACAAGGGTTCATCATCATCAAACATGTTGTGATGAAAATTTCTATTTCTATTCATCTAATTGTTGCGATTTTATCTATGTTCATTTTGATGTCTTTGATTTTTTTCATGGCTTCAATTTTATTTTTATTTTGACCCAATGGTGGAGCTTTGTCTTTATACCTATGTTCATCTTCATCAGAACTAGACATTGAAGAGGAAGAGGACGCTAAATGACTGGGAGGCTTGCCATGGCTTCTATGGTGTTCCCCATGGTCCCTTGATTGATCTTTTCTAGGTTTTCAGGAGGTCCTAGGCCTTGAGGCCTCCCCTAATCTAGGACTCTTACTTCATCTTCTCTAAAATTATTTACCTTAGGTGAATGTAGTCTTTGAGTGTAGTTAGGGTGTTCATGAACATATGAAAACCCTGCATGAGGTCAGTCTCTCCAATTTTCTTCAATATACATCTCCTTAGTTCTCCGATGAATGTTCTTGGCATATGATGCATTATCGCTTCCTTGTGGAAGATACATTACTGCTGGTTTATGACATGTGTGATTTTATATATATATTGAAGGATAAATTGTTAATTCATTTATAGCAATTGTGTATAATATAACTAATCCAAATCACTAGCACCACCCTTGGCAACTATGCCAATGATGAGCAACAAGGTACCCCTATGCCCAATCATACGAACCACAAGTGTTCACACACAATTCAGTCAAATTCCATGGATGGGACTAGTTGTGCATCTAGATCATTATGCCTTGATTATAGTTTGTTGTCTTCCCACTTGGGCTAGTGATAGCTTTGTCACATATGGTTTAGTCCAAAGTAAAACATATGATTCTTGATGTTTTTTGGCCCTAAGCTACTCCTAATGATAATAAAGAAATTTATTATTTAATCTAGTTAACAATGGAAATTAAATTCTAAACTAGCCTACATGTGATGAGTATCCATTCCTAACCTTCCGCACATTCCTTGGACTTCGCGTAACTACTATTGGAATTACCAAGTGTACCATTACTAGGTGTACCAAACGATAACACTACTGAGTTACCATGTAATTATACTTAAGCACTTGAAATTAGTTGTACTCATTCCACTTAATGAAGAAAATGATAAAGAGCAACAAATCATGAACATTAACTAAAGAAAGTAGTAAGCATTTAAGAAATTAAAAGTAGTAATAAAGCTAAGTGGATACTACAATGATGAAAGGAATCTTGATATTTATTGCTAAACATGTAACATGTCTAAGTACATCACACTCAAATAAGGATGTCATACAATCACTTAACATCTAGAATCTATGCAAACATGCATTGAAAACTAACAAAACTTAAAATCTATCAAAATCTAGAATCTACCTATCTATCTATGTATATATCAACCATGCATCCAGGTGTGGTATTTATAGGCTAGCACTGAAGGGGAAATAACAGATACCCAATATCACAACCTTGTAAAACATGACTCATCAATGTCAATATATTAGGTACACACATAATTTGGTGGCCTTTACAGTGTCCTAAACACTACTACACATGAGAAAGAGTTAGAAGTAAAGAAAGGGTTAAAGAATCTTAGACTTACTAGAACATGTCATGTACTAGATTCCAAATAAGCTAGCCTAGATCTAGGACTCCTAATCCAATCCACAACTAGATGAGTGCATATATCATTCCTAACAGATTGAGTATGTACTAAGTGGTGACTACGCTACTAGAATAACTATTTAGGTATTCTTCATGCTAGTCTTGACCATAACTTAATCTAGGAAACCATGAAATTTTACATAAAATATAGTATTTCTAAGTATTTCCCTATGGGATAAGGCACAAAGTGAATCCTACATCATAATTAGGGTTGCCCCATGATTAACTGAGTAATTCTTAGTATATTACTATACTACTATACTAAGAATACTTTTTGCATAACTTACTAAATTTTTTGAGTTTAGGATGGGGTCAGTCTAGTTTGGATTCTAAGGTAAGGTAGATCCTTGAAAAATACTTGCATTATTCTAGTCTAGTGCAAGACATTAGTGATAAATTTCCACCTTGGCATAGGGAAATAGTAATGCATTCAAGTAGCAAGGGGTTCTTTCTTGGTGATCAATTATAAAAGATTATTTGTTAATCAATAGGTAGCTCTATGCAATCTTAGGCCATTCATCTATACCTTAATATAGCTAACCTAGATGGTAGCTTCTCCATGGGATCATATAGAAGTAGAAATAGAGGCATTTTGATGTGCTACTCTAGACATAAGAACCATGGGTTAGAGCATTCCCCAAAGCATAAAAATTGGTATTCATTATTCATCTAGTAGATTTGATTGGCCAAGATAGGACTTGTAAGGTTTCCTCTTAAGGCACTATTCAAGGAGTAGTTTAATAGGGGTGTTACCAACACCACATAACTTTCCTCCCAACAACCACCTAAAGTGTTTACTTCATATTTTATTCATCTTATTATTTAATAATTTATTATATTATTATTGTAATTTCATTCAATTCATTTCAATCCTATTTCAAATCATTATGAATAAGAAATCTAAAGACCATCACAAATTTTCATAATTCAAGTTTATCTAGCTTAGTGGCAAATCTCTAACTCTATGTCTTATCATCATATTTTACAAATTCAACATTGTAAAATTTTTCTTCCTGATCACTTATTATTTTATTTATGAGATAGCCTTTTACTCTTTGTAAAGTATAATAAGTCTTATTAAAGTAATAAAATGTTCCATACTTTTAAGTTAATAAGACTATCTAAGTGATTTTTTAGTTATCAATAATAACCTAGAAATATCTTCTAACTTCAAGGCTACCAAATCTATATGTAAAAGGTCTAAAGAACACCTGGAAGAAATACATATTTTTCTTTAAAGAAACTTTACTTAACCTTTTCACAAGTCTTACATACCTTATCTTTCTTAGATTCAATGCTTGACAACCCATCAAAAATTTAAGTCTTTTAAAGTTTAAAAGTTATATTCTTCTTNTTTCAATGAGCATAACAGAACTCATGTAACTGATCCTCTATTGCCAAAAACGCAGCGGATTCATAAAGTTTCGCATTTTTCGTTACGGAAACGGGATCCTGTTTCAAAACGCCATTTCGCATGAACAACCGTCGCTTGGTGGGCGAAACGTTAGTGAAACGTTTTTGACACATTTCCGTTGACTTTATTTTTTAATTTTAGGGTTTCAAGATAGAAAGCATCCAATACTTTATTCTCAACAACTGCATCTGTCACGAATTAAATGCAGGTCTGCAACGAATTAAATGCAGATCCGCAACGAATTGAATGTGTGAAACGGCAAACATGGAAGGAAAAAAATTTAGGGTTTATTCTATGGGGAAGACGCCAATAAGCAGCACATTTACATAATGCATTTGGGGCCTATGCTGTGAACGCTGCTAATCTTGCTATTTACATAACTTCTATCTAAGTTTATTGATGGGTAATTGTTCTTAGATATCAATAAGTAAAAATATTGTAAATTTTTATATATAAAAATCATTGTATTGTATTGCATTTTAAATTGGTGTTTTATGAACAAAGAAATATACACATAATTTTACTAAAATATAAAATTTGCTAAAGTTACTAATTGGTTCTATGTATATTTAAAGCTCGTTTTTTTTTCGCAACCTGATTGTTTACCGTTTTGTTGTGTTACCGTTGGGGTCACGTTGTGCTGTTCCCGTTTACGGTAACTATGAACTGATCCTACTTTATTGAGACAAAGATAGGATGACGATGATGATAAAAGGATTCACCAGTACCTTCAGGCCCTCCATGTCTGCATATGCTGCTCGGAGCAGCCTCGAGAAGTTGTCCAAGGTAACAATGCCCGGGGACAGCCCGGGGTCTATGAGGAGGTCACCATGGATGGGTAGTCCAACCTAGAGATGTTGAAAACAGTGGACTCGGCCATCTCGGTCCAGGAGAGGGTTTTCTCGAGGTTTTCTAGGATAATGTTTAGATTAGCTGCCTTCTTCACTTATTGACTAATGATGTTTTGTGAGTCACTGAAGACTTATGTACTCTTCTTTAGCTCTTGTTTCTATGGATGAAGCTTCTCATTTCTAGATTTTAGAGTTTTCTCAAAAAAAATTAATACTTGTTTTGCAAATTAGTAGAGGAAGCTTCTTATTTTGAGAGATTGTAACTTAAACTTTCTATTTTAACTCTTTCTCATAAAGCATATACTTCATTTTCTTGCATACAACTTATAATATTTCAAAATAAGATAAAAGAGTATCATATCTATCTTCTTTTTCTTCACTTGAAACACCAAGTCATAATCCTAGAGAATGCATAGGGTGATAACAAAATTTAATTACCTCTTCCTCAAGTAAATAATCATTACTCAAAACAACAAAAAATTAAAAGAAAAGGGAAGCACACATCAAAATTATAATGGTTTTGACTTGGCCTACTTCACTTTATAAAGGTTTTCTAAATCTTCCTCTCCTTTGGATTTCCTTCCTTTAAAGAGTTTCTAAACTAATTACATTGTTAGTTTATGAATTTTTAGTCTTTCAAAATGCATAAAATAAGATTTTCAAGCAAAATCCTCATATGAAGGAGTAAGAAAATCAAGATAACAATGATGTACTAGAATGTCCATTACAAATTATATAGGATTCCATCTAGTACAACCTTACACAAAATCACTCAACTAATTTATAGAGATAATTAACAAATGTACAAGCTATATATAAAAGACATTTAAAAAAATTTTAAAAATCAATCATAAATTATACCTTAAAAACTATCACTATTTCCTTCTCTTTCTTCTTCTATATTCTCTTTTGGATCCTTTAAATTTTGAATGTTGAATCCATTGAGAAGATCAAACTACTTGGAAATCTATATCATGAAGGAATGAGAGAAATGAAAATGCCCTAGCTTAAATGATAACAATGATTCTAATTGATTTTCCTATTCTGCAATGCATATACTTTTCATCTTTTCATGTCATAAGTATGAATTGACCTTTAGGGTTTCTTTGTAGGATTAATAAAATCAATCACTAATTATCTCTCCTTTCATTGTATTTGTTACAATACCTTCAAGGTGAATACCTAACTCTTTAGGACCTTTCTCCTTTGATACGTAACTTAGGCCTAGTCATTTTATACTAGGGTAATCAACATGGTGAAAATGCTTTGTTAATGGGGAAATTCCATCTTTAAAATTAATGGATTCTCCCTAACTAGTTCTAATCTTCAAACTAAATTAGGGAAACCTATGTACTTCATGCAAAAAATTTGATTCTTAGTAAACCTTGAACAGATCAACCTAACCAAAGGCCAAGAATGATCTATGTAGAACATAACTAGATCATCATGCCAATTTCAAAATGAAATCAACAAAAATATAGAACTAAAATGTTCAAATTTTTCATTTTTTTTCCTTCAATTTTTCAATTTGCATTTCTTTGAACATGTAGATTTTCTTGTTCCATAATTTTATGGCTTATTGCACCTATCAATGCATATTATTGGAATTACACAGGAAATATAGAATCAAGAAAAAGCTAAAATTTCAAGATATGAGATTTTA
>MNCI01015772.1:0-16641 GCA_015680685.1 Gnetum montanum | reverse complement strand
AATTATGCAAATGGCATTAGCCATGATGCCATGACATGACTTTCATACTATTTCTAACATAAAATTAATTACTAATTTTGCTATGATACAATGCCATGAATTTCATGCTATTTCTGGCATAGGCATGCATTAATATTTTATTTTCTAAATAGCTAATGCTAGTAGAACTTATTATTATAAAAGTTTCACTATTTATTTTAATTTAATTTCTAGTTTTATAAGTGCACATTAGATTTATTGGATTTATAATTCACTTTATTACAGAAACTTTTAATTTTCTTAAGCATCCTACATAAAATTTGACTTATATATTATACCTCAAAGTAATTAAATTCATATCTTTCTTTTCTAAAACTTTTAATAGACTCCACTAACAACATATGTTTAATCTTAAATATAACTTATAATCATTTAAAAATTTAATTTTCATATAATATTAAAATTAAATTTTTATTATACTTGAGGAACTTCTAAATCAAAAGAGTTGATCATTGAATTTAATTATAACCATTCAAATATAGCTATACTTAAAACTAGTAAAATTTAAATAAAATTTTACTTAATTTATAATTATATATTTTAATTTTTTTCTTCCATAATTAAGTAAAAAATATAATCTATTTTTTTAATAATAAGTTTTAAGTATCATTCATGTTAGTAAAAATGGAAAAAAGTACATTAATATCATTTGTCAAAAAAATACAAAGTTTAATGCCACAAAAGGATGTTTCTTCCTTTGGCATTGTAATAAAGTTATTGTGTATGTATCCCTAAAATGTTGAGCATGTATATATTAATAATACATTGTTTCAAACAAATATTTGCTTTAGCACTATATCTCTCAAACCATTATCAAATATTCTATTCTAACTACCACTAAAATTATTTAACCTCCTTGATATCATTAATACTTGTATTATGATATCATAGAAACATACTAAAACGAAACATATCAAAATGATAAGTGGAAAGAGGAGGCTATGGTTGGAGAGCAGGCTTGAACTACAAATCCCTTTTGGCTGGAACTACTATCTTCCAAAAATTGCTCCAATTTCTTTAATTCCAAAAATTGCTGCAATTTCCAAAAAGATGAATGTGTAAAACTTAATCATTTGTATTATTAGTACTTACAAAAGGGCTCAGATTACAATATCAACCTACCGTCCTTGCTCTTACATGCTGTAAGGATTCCTCCAGCATTTTCTCATAAAAGTCAGCTTCTTGTAGTTTGGTTATCTTATGTGGGTTTGCCTCCAAGCACCTAAGATGTTATAATAGCAAACAAATATAATAATTCATCAATACATGATATACAACAACATTCACAAAATCAATGATATGTACAGTTGGCTCTTCATGATCATCATTCATTACGCATAAAAGAAATTTCTACCACACTGGTCATAACCTAAAAGCTTGGCTTTTTTGAAAATAAAAAACAATGCAAGGGGAGTATAGGTATTCTGAGTTGACTTATTGTCTGCTCAATTTTTAAATAAATGTTACTTTTCACCTTAGGTTTCATAGGTACTGGCTTTGATCTTTTTTAAAAGTGATGTGAGGAACCTCTTTTGACGCTAACAAAGTTCTGTAGTAATGTTTAGACTATTCCCATTTTCAATAATGTTAAAGCTTGTAAATATATATGGTATGATAAATCAGAAAAATAATTGCCTAAAAGTAGCAAAATAGAACAAAGAGATCAATGCTTCAGAACAAGTAGTGCAAATATGCAATCTTAACAGCAAAATATGTTGTCACTCTAGTTCTGCTGTTTTCTAGGAAAGTAAGTCCAATATTACAAAGTATTTCGACCGGCTAAACTACTATTTTAGATATTTATTTGTGCGTGTAAGAAAAAAAATATTATTTATTTTGCCCTAATCTTCGGTATGGTGTTTGCCAGCCATAACAGAAATTTTCATTTTCAATTGAAAGAATTTAAAAACAAAACCATAGACTCTCCGAACCTGAGTTTGTTTTCTGCTTGCTGAAGCTGTTGCTGCCATCTCTTTATCTCCAGTTGGAGGTCCTGCATGGAGAAGTAAATCTAATTTGTCTGGATAAAATCCTTTTTCAAAAACAGCTGTACTGCATCAGCTGACTAAAATTACCTTAACAGAATTACAGGAAAGAAAAGCTGACAAGAATCTCACCTCAACACTTGATACATTGCGTGGGCTGGTTGTCAATCAATCCAATATGCACCAGAAGGAAAAAAACACACGTGACCATCATGCTGGAACAAGGACTAAAACATGCATTTTATAAAAAAAACCTTTGCATGCACTCTGTAATATGAAATCACCTGGCAAGATGGCTTGCAAGCTCACTTTCAGCTTTCAATTTCTTCAACGCTTTATTCAGAAACTGCATCAACTAAAACAAGTCAGTGACACTACATCCTCCATTCATAAAAACAAATAGCTTTGAAAGTGAAATGGACGCTTTATTGCGTTGGAGACCCATATTCAGCAATAACTCAAGCTATTTTAAAAAAAAAACATGAGTAACCATAGATGTGATCAGTTTTGAATTGGCAAAATAAAAATGTTAACACCATAGCCATGGGGAAACAGAAAATTATTACATGAATCTATTCTCGAAAAGAGGCACTGAAACCCTAAAGGTAGGGCACTGAAACTCGGCAGGAAATGGAGCTTTCAATAAATGTACAACTTACTTCTTGATTTTGGATCCTGCTGTGAAGGCCATGCGAGTAATTTTCCGAAAAAGCCAAGCTGTCAGTGTCCCGATGTTCTAAAACATAAATACCTCAGCAAAACATGGTACACACAACGGATTACCTTGTCCCGCGCTTGTGCTCGGGCAGATTCACGAACTGAGCAATAACATCTTCCATCCTACTACAAAAACACAGCCAGATGACACAGAACAGACAGACCTCAGGTGCCAAAAAACATGAGACACAAAGCAGCGAGAAAAGTAATAAAAAATGGAAATGGAACATAGAAGCTCAACATAGCAGAACATAGAGAAGAGTCCAACGGCAAACGAATGAAGCTCATTTCTAATCGCAAGTGTGTGCCTGTGCACATGCACACACACATTTACCGGGCACCCATCAGGAAGAGCCAAAGGGAAAACACACTTGAAAGAACTATATGCAAAATGATGTCCTCTTCTGTTGCTGACTGTGTCCTGGGACCCGAAACCCATACAGAAACATAGTAAATAAACGAACGACAGAAAAGAATAGGATGAAAATGACCTTTTTTTCCCGGAGAACTGGCTGAGGCGGCCCGAGGGAGAGAACATCATCAGAGCGATGTCGATGTCGCACAAAATGGAAAGCTCGTAAGCCTTCTTGATGAGGCCATTTCGGCGCTTCGAGCAGGTAACCTGCCGGTTTGTGCTGTTCTCGATTTTCTTTATCTGGAGCTTAACTTTGCCCATGTTTAGGAAGGCAGCAGGGCCAGGACACAACAGGCACAGGAAGAGAAGAGAAGCAAGAAAGAGAAAGGAATAGAGAAGCAATGAAACAAAAGTAACGAAAATCTGAACAAAGGAAAAAAAGAATGGAATGAGAGAAGGAAATGGAGAAGCAAGAAAACAGACTCAAAAGTTTTGGACGCCTCAAGGTCTGAAACAGGACAGCGAGGAAGAATAGCGAGGGTTTTTGGGATACCTTAGCGGAGGCGGTGGAAAGGCGGAAGGGATGTGGCTGCGGCTGTGGCTCCTCTTGTTAAACTATCTACGTGGTCTCCTCTTGTTTCTGCTCCATCACCAAGCGAGATGATAATAACGCAAAACGGCGAGCAAAAGCAGCGGGAAGAGATTTGAATTTTTCCTGCATCCACCGCCAAACGCAATTCGTAGTTCCAGCCTGCTCTCCGACCACAGCCTCCGCTTTCTACGTGCCATGTTGCCGCTCACAGCTCATGCAATTCAATCGCGTAATAATTTTACCGATATTCACGGAATCTGCACGTATCTATTTTGCTCAGGCCGCCATGACTTACTCGTCTTCTGCTGTCCTATTTTGCTGTCTTCCTTGGTTACCACTCTGACCTGGCTGTCTTCTTGGACCGATGCTGTTTATTCCAACGCTGAAGAAGTGTCATTATTCGGATCCTCTTTAACGCTGAAGAAATGCTCCATTTATCCAAACGCGAAATTATCCGATCGATCTTGATTAAATTTCTTCTGAATCTAACCTTGAGGGAAAGTATGCAACTGTCAATCTCTAGATAAAACAATGATCGAATCTTAGCCATTTACTATTTCCAATTACTATTTCCAGATAAGAAGACATGGAAGAAAGCTACAAACTGCAACGAGAAATCTGTGCTTTTGCATTGCTGTGAAACCTAAAAGTAAATCAACGCTGATGTTAAAACTATGTGCAAACGATGACATATTGCAAATCGACGATGTAATTAATTCACTTTGCGTCCCCGGAAGCAACCCGAATCTTACAAACTCGATCCATGCAATATATTCAAGCCGAAAAAGAAGCTGGAAAACTTATGAAACAAGTGAAACGCATTTCGAGTATTAAATGAGTTTCAGTGAATGTTCCTAATTTAGTGATCAAATGCAGAATGGCTACGTTCAAACTTAGCAAGTTTCTAATTCTAAAACCAAGGAACCCAATGTTCGTCGGAACTAAAGAATATTAATGCCATTTTGTTTCGTCGGAACTGAGTGGTCACTCTACATAAATAAAAAGATAAATGCCATTTTGTTTCTTCGTTCAATGCAAATGCAATGGCCATCCATTTAGATTTTATGATATTTTGTTTATTTGACTATTTTATTGGTGTAAAGACTTTTTTCTAAGTTAACAAATATGTGCTTGCATGGTAATGGCTTGCAATGGCCATCCATTTAGATTTTATGATATTTTGTTTATTTGACTATTTTATTGGTGTAAAGACTTTTTTCTAAGTTAACAAATATGTGCTTGCATGGTAATGGCTTTCATGTCATAGCTTCAATACGTAGGCAACTTTGGCTTGTAGGAAAAGTTCTCCATAAATGAATTCTAAAAGTAGTGTATTCCCACAAATCCAAAAAATATATTCCGTTTCAATATTGTTAGAAATGTTCATCCACTATTTTGGGTACATTATAAATTGTTTACATTGAGAAAAAATGCACGTGGCATGTTGACTATCCATAAAATTGCTTTACAATTGATAATCCATGAAGAACATGTTTTCTCAAATTTGATCTTGGAAGTTCTATTGATATTAAAAGTGTAACAATTACAGTAACTTGAATAAGTCATAGGGTTGAGGGGAAGGGGAAGTTGAGAGCACTGTGAATGAAACTCGGGAACAACCTTATAAATAAATGAGGATTAAAGGAGGAAACCCGAATTGGGGCACTATCAAACGTTCACACATACTAACTTGTTACAAGATAGAATGACACAAAATTAGATGAGGCAAAGAGCTCTCAATTAAGGACAAGAGTGTTCCAATGGTGACTCCACTCAACAGAAAGGGGAAGCGTCCTTGTAGAGATTATTGATGATGAGTGTTACTGGAATGCACAGGTCTTTCCCATGGTTGCAAGAGATGAACCAACGGATGACTATCTTGATTGAACTTAGATGCTTGAGATGTGAGTTGGAAATGAATGAGGCAAAGGATCTACAACTTCCCCAACATGGTGAGCAAACATTTATTAGAATAATCTGTCCTTTGAAATATAACATTGCATCTTCACTTCTAAATATAATATAATATAGTAGGCCTAATAACTTTCCACAAAAACTTGAGATTAGCAAAATTAATGTTCAAAAAGCTGAATATGGCATCCTCTTGAGATAACTTGTATGATGGAAAAACTATGAAAGCCCACTTCCACACATGTTGAGCAAAGGGCCAATGTCAAAACACATGGACAAAGTCATCTTGTCCACCATAGAGAGCACAATTGGGGATTGGGAATCCCTAGATATTCTAAACATTTACCAATAGATAAACCATGGTGGAGGAGACACCAAAGGAACTGCTTAATTTTGGAAAGGGTCAGAAGTTTCCAAATATGTTGGAATAGAGAGATCCAAAATGTTACTGACTCTTGTCTGTGCCAATACTTATTGCAATGTTGAATGACCTCGAATGGGTCATGCAAATTGTTAAACTCAATCCTCGAAATCCAATGACTATCAACCTAAGACAAGTCAAGGAGATGACACCCTTCTGATACCACGAGGTAGCCTTTGTGATTGCAAGGGAAGCGGGCACCATGGACACAATCTAGAGAGGATAGTAGGGTTGATCTTGATGTTAGTCTAGTCTATGTAACTATGTAGAATTTACCAAGCCCTCTAGATGCTTTTGAAAACATGAGATCTAAGAAGAATGATAGTGAGGAGGGAAAACATCCAATTGAAAAAAGGATGCCTTTCTAGAAGGGCTTGTTTTTAGGAAATGCTTAATGAAACCTTAATTGGAAGAGGGTCCCAATAATATCTAAGGCATCTAAATGTTGTACCAACCACTTAGCAACCAGGCTAATTCCCTACTTATAGGAATTCAAAAGACCTAAGCCACTCTTATTCTTGGTGAGAGTAACAATATTCCAGGTGACTCGATGAAATCCTTTCTAAGAATCTTTGGAGGGCCACATAAAGTCATGAAATAACTGTTCTAGATTTTGGTAGGCAGCTTGGGAGGGGGCCCAACACAAAGAGTAATACACATGGCTTGATGCACATATGGACTTACATACAAGGTATTTACCTACAAGTGTGAGGGGTTTAGTCTTTCATTTTTCAAGTTTCTTTTGAATATGATAAATAACATGCTCCCAGAGAATAGAGGTTCAACCTCTAAAATGGAAAGGAATTCCCAGAATCTCAACGATGTCTTGATCCTGAAGCCGCTTGCAGTTATAGTTGGTCACATGGTTGTAATTACCCATGAAGCTATAAACAGAGGATTTATTCCAATTTATAGTGGAACCTGAGAGTGTGCAATATTGCTTCACCCTTGATTATAGGTGGTGCCAATTGACAGTTGTGTTTTGAACTAGAAGAAAAGAGTCATTGGCGAAGTGCATATTAAGAAGTTGTTGTTGAGAGGAAGAAAGGTAGACACCAGTGAGAACTCTAGTGTGATTGTCTAGGTTAATTCGATGACAAAGAAAGTCTACTATGATGATAAAGAGATAAGGGGAAAGAGGGCAACCTTGCCACACTAACCTATGTATTGGAAAGGGAGAGGTAATGCCAAAGGTAGTGGCTATTCTTGCTATAGCATCTAAGAATAAGCATTTTACCATATGCAAGAACTTAGGTCCAAAACCAAGTTTGGTCATGGTCTGCAAGATAAAATCCTACTTTATGTTTTCATAAGCCTTAGCATAATCAAGTTTCAGTAGGAGAATATCTTGTCCATCATCCTCAGCCCACTTGAGACTTTCCCATGCTATAACCACATTGTCTAAAATATATCTACTAGGAACAAATTCTCTTTGTTGGGGAGATATGATCTTGCCAAATATTTTTTTCAGTCATAGGGCTAGGCACTTAACCAAAATTTTATACACTACATTGAGAAGAGTTATGGGACATCAATTGGAGATATCGATAAGATCCCCAAACTTGGGGAGGAGATGAATTACCCCTTGATTTAGATTGGGCCTAAGGGAACCAGTTACGATAGCCTCATTAATGACCTATAGAAGATTATTTTCTACCAAATCCCAATGATTTTGAAAAAATTCCATGGGGACCATCATAACCAAGAGCCTTTCACTGACTTAACTTGGAACAGGCCACTTGTAGCTCCACTAGAGTGATATCAACATCAAGAGTTTATAGCATAGTAGAGTTGATAAGGCAAGGATAATTGGGGATGACAACCTTGAACAAAGAAATATCCATTAGGGTAGTTGCAAAAATGTTTTCATAGTGGTTCTTGAAAAAAGAGAGGATACTATTGTGGTCAGTAATGGTGGTACCATCACTAGAGATTTTGTTTATGGAACGTGAAGGGGAAGTAGTATTGAGATACTTAAAAAATTCCTTACAGTGTTCATCTTGAATATTTAACCAAGTGAGCCAACTTTTAGTTAAGGAACTTTGTGCTCAATACACATCCCACTGTTGAAAGGCTAATCATGCTCTAGCAAGCTCCTCATGAACTGGAGTGTTGAAGGGATCTTGAGCTAGTCTATTAGTGAGATGTTCAAT
Source organism: Gnetum montanum (assembly GCA_015680685.1). Classification (NCBI taxonomy): domain Eukaryota; kingdom Viridiplantae; phylum Streptophyta; class Gnetopsida; order Gnetales; family Gnetaceae; genus Gnetum; species Gnetum montanum. The sequence continues at coordinate 8,468 of MNCI01015772.1, read as the reverse complement.
AGTGAGATGAATTTTATTGTATTCTTGTCTAGCCTGAGTAGCCATTGCCTTACCATACGAATGAGAAAATTGTTTTACTTGACATGAAGCACGATGCCACTAGTTAATCCAACCCACCTGATTTAGGGTCCTAGGTTTGACATTCCAAAGGTTGGATAGAAGAAGTTGGGTAGTAGGGAAAGAAAAATAGTTGTTATGTAGTTGGAAAAGATGGAATTTTTGTCAGTGAAGGCTACCATGAATCTTGACAGATATGGAGATAGGAAGATGGTTTGATAAGGTGGCATGGTGATGAACTATAGTAGCGAAGAAGGCTTGCTAGAAGGAAAGGGTGGAGAAATAAAACCTATCTAACCTATTATAGATGCAAGCCTACAAAATATGGAGATTTCTCCAAGTAAATCTATGAAGAGGAATGCCCACAGAGTTTTCCACCCTATTAGAAAGGTAAAACCTTTTCTTAAAGGTAGACCAAGTTTGATACCCGAGATTGGGTAGTTGAAAAAACACCCCTTTGAGCTTGTCTTGAGGAAATTCGATCATATTAAAATCTCCTCCAAATATCCAAGGCATTGTGGGAAGAGAATTGCAAGTTCTTGCCAAAGGAGACCCCATTCTATGGAGTTGTTTAGGGAATATATCGATCAAATACCAAAAGGGCCATGTAAGGAGGAGAAAGTGGCCCAGGAAACTCTACGCCTAGAATCGAAACCACTTTGAAGGATTTTAGTTTTCTAGTAGGGCGAGAGGAGAATGGCTACACCTCCTTTTCCACTCGCATGGGACATCGCTAGGATTGAGGAGTGGGGAAGAAACCAATGGGTGGAAAAGGATAAAAGGTTAGTTGAAACCTTAATTTCTTGAAGGATAATGAAATCAAAGGCTATATTAAGACTAGAAATAAAGTTGCCTACTCACTTCCATCGAAGCCTACCTGTAAGGCCTCAAACGTTCCATGAAAAAGGGTTCATGGAAAAACAAGGGGCAGTTTGGATGAGAGGTTAATGGAAGATTCAAAAGTTAAAGTATCAACTCCAATTATTCCTGACAGGAGTTATTCGTGGAGACAAGGGCCATGGAAGTGTTTAGTGAAGAGGAGCTAGATGAAGGAGTAGAACTAAAGGAAGCTTTGACTCATTTCCTTCCACTACCCACCATGAACTCATCCACCAAGACTGAGTCCTTGACTACCTTTGAGGGGATGACATGGGTGGAGGTGTGAGTACCTCACTATTATTTCTGTATCTTGGAGGGGCTAGACTGAGAGGAGGATTGTGGAGCTATTGGGAAAGGAGATTCAAATTTCAAGGATACTAAGGATGGGTGTAATGGTGTGACTGGGGAATGGTTTTTCTAAGATGCTACAGGTTGTTTCTTCCTATCTAGGATGGGACACACTGATATATGATGCTCAACCCTATGATAATAGCTACACAAGTTTGGAAGGTAAAAATAATTCACTTTTTAGGAGAAGAATTTTTCACCAACAACGAGGGTTAATGAGGTCTTCTAAAGAGCTATATCTAGTTCAATATAATAATGATGAATTTGAGTTCCATTGATTTCCATACAATAATCAGAAATAATAGGACCCAAGGTGCTCACAATTTCCCTCTTAATAGATGAGAAAATAAGTGGAAGATTGGGCAATTCCATGTAATAAGGAATTATATTAAAAGCTGGATTGTTAACATTAAAGTTAAATCTCCAGGAACATGCTAGTAGGGTTGCATTCCATGTTAGAAACATTTTTAGAGGGAGAGCCTTCTTGACCTAAGAGGCATTAGATAATTCCACCAAAATGAAATTTCAAGCATAGTATTGAGTATGAGAAACCTGAATGCCCTAGGGCTAAAGGAGGCTTTGGACTTGAGTGTTTATACTTGGGGACCTTGGTACAAACCCGACAATTTAAAAAAAAATAAAACAAGATGAAAAATCTTTAGAAACTATTTAAAAAATATCTTTAAGTAAAAGGAAATCAATCTGAGATGAGGTAGAGGAACTACCCTGAGGGAGAGCAGAACTTGACAAATTTGCCATTGCAACTCACCTACCCATGAAGTAGGCATAGCCTCTTCACAAAAACAACACAGAGATGCCCAACCACAACCCCAAATTGATTCAGTTATGTAGATGAACTCTCTAGATCTTGAGCTTAGAACAAGTCTGGTGCTACCAATCCCAAAAGACATACTGCACTACCACGAAAAGCACGTTGGCTAGAAGAAAAATATTCTACAAACACTCAAATCATTTGGATAGAAGCCACTATTCCAACTACCTGCGTAGATTGATGAGATTCCCATATGAAGCCCTTGTCAAAAAGCCCACTTGAACTCCAAAAATTTGATCTTGGTGAGTTGTGTTGGGATATACATAGGCATTGGGAACCTAATGCTAATGTAGTAGTTTGAATGTTTGTTCACGAAACTAACAGTGAAACCAACATTTATTTATAATTTTGTCCAAAATAAATACTTGTGTCACTTAATAGGAATGGTTCAAAATCTATAAATAAACACAAAGATGAGGGGGAAATGATTTTTTAAAAAATTTATGATTGCAAATATCATTGATAATGGAAAAAGGGCATAAATATTCTCATAATAAACTTCAAAATTGAGTGTTTAAGCTAATTAGAAATATCCACAATGCCCCTCAATACTATCATAGCATTTTTCCATCTAAATATAGAGTTATTTTGCAAGATCATGATGCATAAAACTTGGAAAGGTCTTGCTTTATTGGAAGGTTAGCATAATCAGGTCAAGGTCATGGCCTTGGGTAGGGAGGAAGCACATGATTAGCTTATGGCCATGGCAAGTAGATGGTGGTGTCTTTAGTAAAGCTTGAGGAGGGTCTTACTGTAGTGGAAAATTAGCATTATCAGAACATAGCCTTGTGGAGTGAAGCAATGACAACTCGTAAAGTAAAATTCTAATGTGTGAAATTTAGGAAGGGTCTCACTTTAGTGGAAAGCAAGAATGACTAGGTCATAATTTTTTAGTTTTTTCTTTGGATTTTTCTCTCACAAATATGATCTCTTTAGAATTTTTTAGTGGGGTATAAATTACCTTTAATTCTTTCAAATAATTCTTCTATCTATATAAAAAATTCTGTTAATTTTGAGAATGAATATTTACAAGCTAGGATTAAAAATTTGAGACACTTTCTTCTAGTGATGTTGATAAAATTAATACACCTAATTTATTTCCTAATTTTCCAAGCAATCAAGGAAATGGATTGTGTAGTAATTAGATCCCAAAAATGAATATTAATATTTAAAATTATTCAAAGTATATTAGATCATTCAAGGAAGAGTCTAAAGAAAAAGACCAATAATTTTTGGAATGTCTTTTTAGGTTTTCATCCTGATAACCAATTCTTAAAAACCTTCTCTCTAGAGTAGAAAAAGGATAAGTAATGTCCTTATTCAAAAGTTTTAAAACTTCATATAATTTTTTCATTTTAAGAAGTATGATAGATTTCAAGGGAGAAACTAAAAAATACAAGAAGATTGATGGACTTTTTTGTTTTTCCTCGAAGTAGACTAAGGCTTTGTGTTGTTGTTGTCTGCTAGATGAATGCTACTATGATCCTTCCATTATATTCATTTCTTAGTTTTGAAAACCACCACTTCCATTTTAGTTAGAATAAGCTTGAATCCTAGTGGTATTGCACAAGTTCAATACCGAATAATTAATCTATTCTAGACCGAATATGTAGACACCTAGTTGCAATTGTAGTGTAGCGAGAAACCTTAATTTTTTGTTTTGTTTCTGAAATAACAGAATATGAGAAAATGTGGGATTTTTGGAGCTATCCATTGAGTGAATGGGAAGAAGTTCTGGTGGTGGGCTAGAGTGTCCAGGTCTATGGAAGAATGCCAATTTGGATGGCCCATGGGATCTATAGAATCGATCAGATCAGATTTTGTTTTTCTTAGTTTCTTGTGGGTGGAAAGCCTAGTTCGAGTGGGCTAGTGGAAGAGGGTTTTAGAGGGGAATCTTGTCAATCTGTGTAGGCAGTTGGAATAGTGGCTTCTATCCAAAGGATTTGAGCATATGTTGTGGATTTTTCTTCTAACCCACACATTTTTCATTGTAGGGTAGTACATCTTTTAGGAGCACTGGTTCCAAACTTGTTCTAAGCTTAGCATCTAGAGAGTTCATCTACAAATCTAAATCAATTTTGGGTTGTGGTTGGGCATCTCTATGTTGCCACTATGAAGGGGCTATGCCTGCTTTATGGGTAGGTGAGTTGCAATGGTGGACTCATGAGGTTCTGCTCTTCGTCAAGGAAGTATCTCTACCTCACCTCAAATTGATTTCCTTTTACCTAATGATATTTTCTAAGTAGTTTCCAAAGATTTCACAACTAATTTTAATTTTTTTCAAATTGTGGGGTTTTTACCAAGGTCCTGATGTATAAACACTCAAGTCCAAAGCCTCCTTTAGCCCCAGGTCATTCAAGTTTCTCATGCTTGATACTATGCTCAAAATTTCATTTTGGTGGAACTATCCAATGCCTCTCAGGTTGAGAAGGCTCTCTTTCTAAAAATTTTTCCATCATAGAATGCAACCCTAATAGCATGCACCTAGATATTTGACCTTAATGTCAATGACCTAGCTTTTAATATAATTCCTTGTTAAATGGAATTGCCCTATCTTCCACTTATTTTCTCATCTATTGAGAGAGACATTTTGAGCACCCTAGGTCCTATTATTTCTGATCATTATATGAAAATCAATGAAACTAAAATTCATTGTTATTTTATTGAAATAGATATAACTATTTGGAAGATCTGATTAACCCTTGCTACTAGTGGAAAACTCTTCATCCAAAAAGTGGATAATTTTTACCTTCCAAACTTGTGTAGCTATTGTCACAGGGTTGAGCATCATCTATCGGCATGTCCCATCCTAGCTAGGAAGAAACAACCTATGGCATCTTAGAAAACTTGTTCCCCAATCACACCATTTTGTCCATCCTCAGTATCCTTTAAGTTTGGATCTCCTTCCCCAACAGCTCCATAATCCTCCTCTCAGTCTAGCCCCTCCAAGAAATAGAAACAATAGTTAGGGACTCACACCTCCACCCATATCATCCCTTCAAAGGTAGTCAAGGAATCAATCTCGATGGATGAGTTTGTGTTGGGTAGTGAAAGGAAACAAGCCAAAGCTTCCTTTAGTTCTACTCCTTCCTCCAGCTCCTCTTTATTGAACACTTCCATGGCCCTTGTCTCCACAAACAACTTCTTTTCCCTCCTGGTAGGAACAATGGAAGTTGATACTTTGACCTCTGAACCTTCCATTAACCTCTCATCCAAATTGCCCTTTGTTTCCCCATGAATCTTCTTTCATTGAATGTTTGAGGCCTTACTGGTAGGCTTCAATAGAAGTGAGCAAGGAACTTTATTTCTAGTATTAATATAGCCTTTGATTTCATTCTCCTTGAAGAAATTAAGGTTTTAGCTTACCTTGTATCCTTTTCCATCCATTTGTTTCTTCTTCACTCCTCAATCCTAGTAATGTCCCATGTGAGTGGGAAAGGAGGTGCGACCATTCTCCTCTCCCCTACTAGAAAACTAAAATCCTTCAAAGTGGTTCTGATTCTTGGCATAGAGTTTGTTGAACCACCTTCTCCTCCTTGCATGGCCATTTTGGAATTTGCTCGATATATGCCCCAAAAAACCCCACAGAATAGGCTCTCCTTTGGCAAGAAATTGCAAATTCTCTTCCCCTAGTGCCTTGGATATTGAAAGGAGATTTTAACATGGTCAAATTCCCTCAAGATAAGCTAAAAGGGGTGTTTCTTCAACTATCCAATTTCGAGTATCAAACCTATTCTGCCATAAAGAAAAGGTTTTAACTTTCTGACAAGCAGATACCTTTTTGGGCGTTCCCTCCACATATGTACTTGGAGCAATCTCCATCTTGGGTAGGCTCACATCTATAGTAGGTTAAATAGGTTCTATTTTTCCACCCTTTCCTTTTGGAAATCCTTCTTTGCTACTATGGTTCATTACCATGCCACCTTATCAGACCATCTTCCTATCTCCATATCTATCAAGATTCACGGTAGCCCTCACTGATAAAAGTTCCATCTTTTTCAACTACACAACAACTATTTTTCTTCCCTTCCTACCCAACTTCTTCTATCCAACCTTTGGAATGTTGAATCTAGGCCCCTAAATCAAGTGGGTTGGATTAACTGGTGGCATCATGCTTCATGTCGAGTGCAAAAATTTTCTCATTTGTATGGTAAAGTAGTGGCTACTTGTTCCAAACAAGAATACAACAAAATTCACCTCATTGTTGAACATCTCACTAATAGACTACCTTAAGATCCCTTTAACACTCTATTTCATGAGGAGCTAGCTAGAGCACAATTAGCCTTTCAACATTGGGATGTGTATCAAGCACAAAGTACCTTAACTAAAAGTCCACTCACTTGGTTAAATATTCAAGATGAACACTGTAAGGAATTTTTTAAGTATCTCAATACTACTTCCCCATTGCATTCTATAGACAAAATCTCTAGTGACAGTACCACCATTACTGACCACAATAGTATCCTCTCTTTTCTCAAGAACTACTATGAAACCCTTTTTGTAGCTACCCCAATGGACATCTCTTCATTCAAGTATGCCACCACCAATTATCCTCACCTTATCAACTCCACAATGCTACAAAGTCTTGACACTGATATCACTCTGGTGGAGCTACAAGTGGCCTATTCCAGGTTAAGTCAGGGAAAGGCTCCTAGTTATGATCGTTTCCTTATGGAATTTTTTCAAAATCATTCGTATTTTGTGTGAAATGATCTTTTGCAAGTCATTAATGAGGCTATCTTAACTAGTTCCCTCAGGCCCAATCTAAATCAAGGGGTAATTCATCTCCTCCCAAAGTTGGGGAATCTTATTGATATCTCCAATTAGCGTCCCATAACTCTTCTCAATGTAGTGTGTAAAATTTGGGCTAAGTGCCTAGCCTTATGGCTAAAAAAAATTCTTGGCTAGATCATATCTCCCCAATAAGTAGGAATTGTTCCTACTAGATATATTTTATACAATGTGGTTGTGGCATGGGAAGGTCTCAAGTGGGTCAAGGATGATGGAAAATATATTCTCCTAGTGAAACTTGATTATGCTAAGGATTATGACAACATAAAGTGGGATGTTACTTTGCATACCATGACCAAACTTGGTTTTGAACCTAAGTTCTTGCATATGGTGAAATTCTTGTTCTCTGATGTTACTACAAGAATACCCACTACCTTTGGCATTACCTCTCCCTTTCCACTACATAGCTCAGTGTGGCAAGCTTGTCCTCTCACCCCCTATCTCTTTATTATCACAGTAGACTTTCTTTGTTATTAGATTAACTTGGACATTCAAATTAAAGTTCTCACTAGGGTGTACCTTTCTTTCTCTCAACAATAGCTTCTCAATATGCACTTCGTCAATGACTCTTTTTTTCTAATTCAAAACATAGCTACCAATTTGCACCACCTCTTATCAAGGGTGAAGCAATATTGCACACTCTCAAGTTCCGCTATAAATTGGAATAAATCCTCTATTTATAGATTTACAGACAATTACAACCATGTGACCAACTATAATTAGAAGTGGCTTCAGGATCAATACATCATTGAAATTCTACAAATCCCTTTCCATTTTAGTGGTTCAACCTCTATTCTCTAGGAGTAGGTTATTTATCATATTCAAAAGAAACTTGACAAATGGAAGACTAAACCCCTCACACTTGCAGGTAAATACCTTGTATGTAAGTCCATATGTGCATCAACCCATTTGTATTACTCTTCATGTTGGGCCCCCTCCTAAGCTGCCTACTAGAAGCTATAATAATTATTTTGTGGCTTTATGTGGTGCTCTAAAGATTCTTAGAAAGGATTTCATCAAGTCTCTTTAAATATTGTTACTCTTCCCAAGAATAAGGGTGGCTTAGGTCTTTTGAATTTCTATAAGTAGGGAATTACCCTAGTTGCTAAGTGGTTGGTACAACATTTAGATGCCTTAGATATTATTGGGACCCTCCTTCAATTAAGGCTTCATCAAGCATTTCCTAAAACCAAGCCTTCTTGGAAAGGCATCCATTTTGTTAATTGGATATTTCCCCCCTCAGTATCATTCTCCTTGGATCTCATGTTTTCAAAAGCATCTTGAGGGCTTGAAAAATTCTACATAGTTACATAGACTAGACTAACATTAATAATGTACTGACCTAAATCGTCGGTGTAAGGCTGGAAGGGAAACAGACACCGAGAGATCGTTGGGCAGCCATAGTTGTCCCTACCTTCACTTGAGGGAAAGCTGGAAAAGGGAACGAAGGCAGAGTGCGTTGGATGGTTTGCACGCAAATCAACCAAGGACTTCCCTAGCGTGAGCTACGGCTAGTGCTGGCGTTATCGTAAACGGTATGTAAACGGAATGTAAACAATGA
>MNCI01015768.1:83931-106173 GCA_015680685.1 Gnetum montanum | reverse complement strand
TGTAATTGTAGCTCATGTCTTGTGTAGCATAGAATTTTCATCTCATTCCGATGATATTTACATGTGTGTGTTTTTTGGATTTAGTGTGGATTACATTTAACCCTTCTAGTGCCCATGGACACTTTAAGTATGGTTACACAAGGGCATTATAGGTTGGAACCTGCTTTGGGAAGGACACACTTGTGTAATCTCTTGTAATTCTCACTTATGACATTGCTCACATGCACCATTTCTTACCCTTAGTATAATTTTTAGATGATTTTCTTTCCCTACTATTATCCCTCTAAATTTTAACATTCCAATGTATCATTACATACCCTTTTTCTTACCACCCAAGGTTTTATTGATACAATCCACACCGTCATCATTAATTGTGCCTTTGGACATAATGCAATTGCCCTAGACCCTGATGATAATACCTAATGTCCTCAATTTACAATTTTTATTTCAAGAAAATCCCTTCAAAATTCGATATTTTTGTTGTTGTGCCTCACATCACTGGGGACGAGATATTGCATACGCGATATCGCATCCCACGTGATATCGCGTACGCGATGTATCGTACATGATATCACGTCCCCACTGCCTATAAATAGGTCACCCCCTAAAACACTTAGCATCATTTTGTCATTCACACGGGGGAAGTTTTTAAAATTTTTCTTTGCAACTTCCGATTAAGCAACCCTTGCCCTTCTCTCTCTATCTCGCTCGCTGGTACTCCGATTTTTATTCTATTTGAACCTGCTTGAACCCGGAGTGTTCAGCTTAGTCTTGGGGGAGGGACACTTGCCAAAAAGTGCCTAAATTTTTTTAAAATTTATCATCGCCCAAAGGACATCAGCTAGGGTAATTAACTATAACACTTAGAATAATTGTGCCTAAAAATCATTTAATTCCTAGGTATACCGGGAAACTAAAATGGAAACCACCTAAGTCACAGGACTCATTATTACAAACTTTTGGGCACTATCACACGTGATAACATAAGATCATTAATTAAGACAAGTAGTAAGGTATAAATTAACTTCAAAAACAACCTTACTAATATGTGGCCCGTGTGATTGCAGATGGCCCCAAAATGTGGACAACAGGAAGGTCTTACCCAAGGTGGAAGAAAACAAGCTCGGAGAGGTGGAAGACAAAGACTTGCTAGACAACATGCAGAATAGGAGAAGTAATCATTCAGCATTCATCAAGACGAACCTCCTACTGGATGGTTTGGGCTGGTAGAAGGAGGAGTTGCTGCAGCACCTGAACTGGGAAAATAACTCACGTTGCCCCAAGATTGTGTTCAGGCTATCCATGAGAAGTCCACATTTTCTGTGGTGATTTTGGAATTGAATTTTGAATCATTTGTAGAGTTCACTCCTGAGGCTGTTAGGGATCACCTCAAAGGGTCTCCCTTTGGGCCTATCCTCTTTGAAAGTAGTGCCTGGTACCTAGGAGAGATGTACCAATTTTGGCACAATAGGGAGCAAGGCACCACTATTAATATTTGTGGTGTGACAGTTGACTTTTCTACATAGGAATTTTGGAAGTGTTAAACCTTCCGAATATAGGGCTCCACGTTGCTCGGTTATCCACCTGTTCAAACCCCAATGTGCGAAAGGATTGGTTGGAGAAGGCTTATGACAGAGATAAAGCATTTGGTGAATTAATGACGGAAGAGAGGGTTTACTTCAAAATTGGAACATATCACCTCTTCCCCACAAAGGGCCTAAAACGAATATCGACGTATGTGGCTAGAGGATAAACAGTGTTTATAGGAAAGGTTAATGCTAACCTACCCCATCTATATTTAATGGAGATCCTAAGGCAGTTCGAAGAACGAAAGATAGGGAAGATGGTGTTGCATTTCCCTTGTCTTATTAGAAAGTTCTGTTGACATGCTGGTATTTGGGGGTACACCAATGATGTCCTCTAAAAAGCCCAAACTACTTTTTACACTGAATTGCTAAAGGCACAAACTCCAAGGAAAAGTACTGGTGAAGAGCTGGGACCAGAACAGGAAGAAGAATAGGTGGTTGAACCCAGTTAACCTCCAGCCACAAGTCCCAACCAACAACAAGAAGCAGGGCCTAGCACAGGCTAGGATCAGCTGCCACCACCGCAAGACTATAGACTATTGATGAGTCATATTAGGGCCATCGTTGAGATGATTAGTTGGGGAAGTCATGATAACGCAAACCTCTTCCGTGTCATCGATGATGCTAGGCAGCCTACTGTTTCATTAGATCACACAAGGGGGAAAGTATCCATTCACACAAGAGGAGGGGAAAGTAGATGGTCAGAACAGATCTCAGGAAACATGACATCTTTCTAGGTGTAGTTAGAGACTGGTGAAGGGGCCACTATGGTGGTCATGCAATACCAGAATATCACAGGAGCTACAGATGTGGTCGCAGACCACATCAAAGAATCCTTCAATGTACCTATTGTGCCACTGGCAGATCTTTCAGGAGCACAGGATGCTCAAACTTTAGCCAGAACCTCAATGAATCCTACGGAACATGAGGATGCGCTTGATAGATTACTTCAAATAGGGCAAGTAATGATGTCCCTGTTTGACATCCCTTAGGATGTAACAACAATTTAATCAGACCTCATTTCCACAAAGGGGAATCTAGTCTTAACAAAAGTAAGGGCAGAGCATGTTGAAGCTGAAGTGCAAAAACTACAAGAGTAGCTCGTGGCCTTACAAGCAACACATTGGAACCCTCTGCAGTTTGTTCCCGTAGACCAGCTAGAAAACTTTAGAATCAAGAAGCTAAGAAAATTAATAGAGGAGAATAAAAGGGTAGTGGATGAAAAGGAGAAGGCTATTTGGGATGCCTCCGCAGCACAAGGGCAAACTCATGTGCATATTAAGGCACTCAAATCCTTGCAAGAAGAAAATAAATAGCTTGAGACTGACAATCTTTGGTTGATCTCTGTAGAAAAGAAAAATAATGTTCTCAATGAACACTTTCACCAATTACGAGAACAATTCATCCTGGTCAACTGAGACGTAAGCTGTTTAGCTAGAGAAAATCGAACCCTCTCGATGGAGGAGGTATGCGACATTCATCAAAAGTCGGCAATTGAGATAAGCGCATGGCAGAATGAGGCTAAACAACATGAAAAGTTGAAGGAGCACTTAGGGGATCAAGTGGGGATGTATAAATAGATCCTTGAAAAGGAGATTCATATGGCCAAGGCCCAAATCAACACTATCAGTGCTCAACACACTGATTGGAGGGCCATATTGGACACATATGCCTTCGTCCACCAAGTGGAAGTTAATAACTGAGACTTGTAGATTTAGGACTTGACAGAGTACATAGAGTTGAAAAACCTAAGATATGCCAATCTTTCTATGTTAATAGCAGGATGCCTGAGGTTAGAGCTCGAGTAGCAGGTAGCAACCACCCACATCAAATACGAAGCAAAATTTGTAGAGTGCAAGAAGCTAGTGGAGAAACTGGATGTTGCAAATTTTAAACTTAAGGTAGTCAAAGCTAGCTACCAGGGATAGAAAGATGTTGCAACTAACTTAGCTCTACGGCTAATCGACCTTCATGAATACAAGAACAAATCCAGAGCCTATGAGAAGGAACGACGGGTGTTCGTGGCTTGGTATGTCAAGGCCAACCAGATGTTCCCACAACTACCCTGTTCGTGGGAGGTGTCGACTTCATCAAACATTGGAACATTAGCATGGATGACACAGGACCCTTAGACTAAAGAGGAGGAGCTCTAGGCCATACTTCAACACCATTAAGCCTCAAAACTTGGAGAACAAGACAAAGGGAAGGCACCAATGGAGGAGCCACTGTTGCCAGGAACTACATGAGTTCCAAATTTTTTTAGTTGTAGCATATTTTGTGTGTTGTGTTTTCTTCCCACACTATGGCATAATTCCATTTTTTCATCTACTAATCCCATACCTATCCACTATGTAATCACTGTAACTCAAGGACAAGTTTTCATTCAGTCATGGGGGTATGATGGAATGCGATATCACATCCCCCGCGATATCGTGTACGCGATATCGCAGTCTGCTGCAATGTCTATAAATAAGAAGAAACTCTCCCTTTTTTCACATGATAGAGTTAGATAGTAACTAAACTTTGGCAGTTTGATCCCTCCAGAGATAGATTATTTTTCCAGTGTCTGCCCATAGTGTGGTGAATGTAATTGTATGGCATCCTTTATTTGAGTGTGATGTACTTGGGCACGCACATGACCGGCAATAAAGATCAAGATTACTTCATCATTTCAGCATTCACTTTGTTTATTTATTTATTTAATTATTATTTCCTAGTTTCCTATATAGTCTCTCTCACCCTTAAACTCACATTAGAATGTGGAATGAGTATGACTTGATTACGAGCATTTAAGTGTGACTACTTGGTAACCCGATGGTGTACCTATGATCTACGCTTGGTAATCCCACTGGTAGTCATGCACGAGGTCCAAGATGTGTACGGATGATCAAGGAATAGATGCTCATTGCACTTAGGCTAGTTAGATTCTTTCTCACCCTTTCTCTCTTAGCTTAGTTAATCTTATTTACCATCATACCTAGGAGTAGCATTAGATTAGGAAACCTATCATACACCTCACTCTGGACTAAACCATACATGAAAAATATAATACTAGTCCAGGTGGGAAGACAACAACCTACTACCTAAGGCTAACTATCTAGGTGCCACAACTAGTCCGTCTATGAAGTTTGACTGGATCGCATGTGAAAATGCTCGTATTCGTATGGTTGAGTGTAGTGGTACCTCACCACTCATCATTTTGGTTGATGCATTGTTTTCTTTTTGGTAAATTCTTGTGGTTAAGACTTTAACTCTTTTTCCAAATAACATTTCCAAAGCCTATGGACTCTTCGAATGTGAATTTGTCAGGGCATTAAGGACATGAGCCTGCTTTGGGGAGGACCCACTAGCATTCCTATTTGGTGCACCAGTTAAATTCTTTCCCTTAACATTTTTGCAATCAACCCTATTTTATTCATTTCCATCTTGACATCCATTTCATCAATGTTATGGTTGTCACTTTTTCTCCACTTTTCTTGTTCCTTTTCTTTTTCTCCATTCTATCGCTATCAAAGGCTCACTCTTAGTCATGGGGGTCATAACCCAATTTTTTCAATTTTCGCCTAACCCCTACACCTTCGGTAGTCACCATTATTATATCTCCAGATCTACATCAGCCATACCACAACCTAGCCAATGGACCTTTCACCGAAGCAAGGTATCAACTGCATTGTAATTCATTTACCCTTGCTAATATAAAGACTGTGTTATGTGTGAAAATGACAATCATACAACAACAGATTGGATCTAGACAGAACACTTGGAATGGATTGGTTCTAAAGCAGCTATGCAAGGAATGAGATGGATGGTGTGCTTACGAATAGACAACGAAAGGCACAATCTTAGTGTTGGTAGCAGCATACTTCTTCTCTCTTCTCTCTTCTCTCTCAGCTACCAAATAAGGCCTGATGTTAAATGTATAAAGTGTTCACTATTGTTGTCGTGAACACCAGTTTTATCACGATTTGTAATGATGATCCGTTCACATGTCATCCCATTCACCATTAGTTTCATTCAATTCAATAATCTCATACCTTCCCAATATTTTGTAAGGAACTCGAGGACGAGTTTTTATATAGTAATGGAGGTGTGATGGGACGCGATATCGCATGGGCCGCAATATTGCATATGCGATATCGCGTCCACAGTGATATCACATCCGCTGTGATATCGCATCCCCCGCGATATCATGTACATGATATCACGTCCGTCACGATATTGCATCCCCCGGGATATTGCGTACACGATATCACATCTTCTCCTACGATATCATGTACGTGATATCGCAGTGTGCTGTCAAATCTATAAATAAGAGGCGGCTCTCCCTTTTTTCTCAATCTAGATCTAGACCCTTCGTGAAACTCTGGAAGTTTTACCTCTCCAGAGATAGAATAATTTCCATGTGCCCATAGTAGGAGTCCCAAAGTGAACGAATCTTTATTCGAGCAAATATTGTACCTGAGCACAAGTTTGTGTATGAAAATAAAGACAAACTTTTGGATAAACCTTACAGTGCATGGACTAGGTTAAATAGGACTTTAATTATCTTTATTTATTGTTAATTGTTTAAATGCTTTATTAGTTAATTAATCTCTCTCAACCCTCAGCTCCTAGTTAAGTACATTCAGTATGACCGCTTCGAGCACATGCATTATGCTTGGTAATCCCAGCAACGAATAGCGTTTGGTAATCCCATCAACGAATAGCGTTTGGTAATCCCAGAAGGTTGCAATGGCTCAGGGTGTAAACAGTAAGTGGGAATGGATACTGATGCTAGGCATTAAAACTTAGTTAGTTAAAATTAGTTACTTAGTCTCTTCACCCTTTCCCTCATTAGCATAGGTGATAAAAACATAAAAGACATAAAAATCACATACCTCATACTTGACCATACAACCGTGACAAATACAAGTCTGGGAAGACAACGAACGATTAACCTTAAGTGTTCCATAAGACGTGTAGGCACTTAGTCTATGGAGTTCGACCAGATCGCATGTGTAACACTCATATTCGTATGGTTGAGTGTAGGGGTACCTCGCCACTCATCACTTAAAATAGGCAATTTCATTAAGACATTACTATTAAATGGCTCTTGAAGATTTTCAACAACATAAGCTCTTCTATGAAAAATTTAATAGGATTCTAATATTGGACAAAAATAGAGCTATAATGACAACCTAGGATAGATCCTAAAATCAAATACCCAACATAATACTATCTAAACCATTAGCTAAGTAATTAAAACAAAATGGAAAGAAATAAACTCATAGAATTAAAAAAAAGTAGCTGAATTGATGTCTTTAGCAAGCCATCTTACAAGAATTCTTTAAATGTCTTTTTCCAAATCTTCCTCCTCCATAATTCTACCATTGAATGTCATTTTATAGTGACCTTAAGGTAGCTACAATAATCATGAGGATTTAATCATCTTACAAATATCTTAGGAATATAAATTTATAACCACCTTGGAAGTTATAGCTTTCATGGGGATTATGAGAAATTTGAGCTATGGTTGCTAAGTGTTTCCTTGGTAAAAAATATCATAAAAGTTATCATAGGAAGTTACAAAAATTGAAGAAATACATGCCACAATCAGCAAGTGTCTTTTCAAATACAAACATTTAGAAAATTTATTTAGGTTTTTATATAACATTCATGTGAAATTTTTCTTTTAACAAATAAAGCTCTATAGATCTACCCCTTTAAATTGTAACCCTTCCACATGCGCATGTATTACCTTTCCAAACTTATGTTATCTCTTATGGCCACCATAATATATGTAATGTTTTTAATAATGCTGCACCACAGCTTTGAACTTAAAATACAAAATGTAATTTTTCTGGTGTAGTTTAGGCACAAGGGTTTGTTATCATCATATTGCCACTACCTTACTACCTTCACCATTGAGTTGCCATGTTGCCTTCACTGCTGTGTTGCTTGTTGGCATGTAATTGGTGCAGTGGTAGTGTTGTCATCATGTGTAGGCATGTGCTGGAGTAGTAGCTTCGTCCATCACCCTTGGTGCATTGCTATGCATTCTAGTAATTGCAAATTTATTTATAAATGTTTTGAGCTCCACCTATTGGCACTTCTCTATCCTACAACTATCGAAAATTCTAGCTCTATCGTTGTTGGAGGAAACTGCATCTCCAACCATCATGGTCTCCATGTGACACCACCTCCACTATTGTCATTAGCATTGGAATTTGAACTATCCATTTTGCTTATTTGGTTTTTTATTTTAGGGTTTTTAATTGGTCCTCTTCGGTTGGATTGAACCATGATTGAATGTTGAATCACCTTTCTATGTTTTATGGCTTAACTTGGCCATATTGCCAATGTTGTAGCATGTTAGGGTTATCTCTTTTCCTTCAAAAATTGTAGTTGTTAGCATTAAATTTCCACATGTAGGTAAGTGAGAAATTCATTGGTTTTGATGGTTGTGTAGGAAAAAGTCATGATGTGGTGTTACTAGTAAAAATCCATTGCTTTTTCCTTGGGCATATGTCATTTCTTAGGTAGCAAAAATTTGCTTGATGATACAATGGTTAAAATGATGAGTTGCGTTAATTGTTTCTGATCTTGTTGGAGCAAGGATTTTGATTGATAACATCAACTTCCAACCTATTATTGTTCTAGTAACTTTGAATATGATTTCATAAATCAATTGTAGACCTTCACTATTCCCTAGTTTCAATTATCTTTTTCACTTTCCAGGGCATAAATCCAATAGTTAATCACAAACGATTTTCCTTGGTAACATTGTAGTGCATTTCTCAACTATAAACTTGTTAAATGTTTGATATTTTAGCCTTGATTTTTCTGTCAAAATACTTATTCCAAGTTGATTGTTTCCACTAGAATCTTTAGATATAAGGGCTTCTAATAGGCTTATTCTAAAGTTAACTTTAAGCAAAAACAAAATCTGATTGCTTTTGTATCCACTTCAACTCAACAATCAATAGTACTGAGAACTAAGAAATAATTCATCCCATACTTCCAATTACAACTCCATATGAATATAACAACCACAAGAACAGCACTAAATAGATCTTCTTTCCAAAAATTAGATAAGCAACGTTACTTATGATCTTGAAATGCATATCTTTTTATTCTTATATATAATTTTCCATATTTATTTATTTCATATTCCTGCTCCATAAAATGGCCAAAATGTGCCAACACTATACAATTAGAAAAACAACTGAACTTGAACATTGAAGAGATTGTCATAATTCAAAGAAAAGAAGAAAAAATGATGATTCTTGTGCAAGATTTTACTAAACTAAAAGCATTACCAAGGCCATCTCATATTAAGACAAAGAAAGAATTAGAAAATAAAAAATCTGAAAAGGAACAGTTAATGAAAGATTTATCCAACAAAGTAGTGAAACTAGAAAAAGCTTTGGTGAAAGTTAAAATCAAGGAAGAAAATAAAAATAGAAAATATAAGCATCAAGATACCAAGTTAGTAGAAGATAAGAATGAAAATGATCTTGTTATGTCTAACTTCCTTGATATTGAATTAGATAATGATCTTTTTAGTGTTCATTATGCAAGTAAATCTTCTAATAATGGATCTAGTGATACCTCTTCTCTATCAAGTTCTAAAGAGGATCTATCATTAGATGAGGAGTGTAATAACAATGAACAAAATGGATATAATCTATGATCACAAGAAAGATTAACTACTTCTAGGCCTTCAAACATTACTTCTGATCCATCTACTAAGAGGAAGGTTTTTGTAGAAGAGAAAAAAAAATAAAAGTAAAGAAGATCAAGTAGAGAAAACTACTCAAAATTAGTCTTTTAATAAATGGATGAAGAAACCAGGCTTCTATGGAAATGGAGAATATAGTTTGATTGAAGATCTTAAACATATCATGGCCAATATTAGCATATATCAATTGTTACAGATAGGAGATCAGCAAAGAAATGCTTTAGAGGATATTAAAGGTAAAAGGAGAGTGGAAGAGTTAGAGTTAAGCTATGTATCTAATGTCAATAAGACAACAAAAGCTAGCTATGATTGTATTCTTGATAAAGAAGATTCTCCTTTTATTTTGACAATAAAATTAAAAGATAAATATCTTCACAATTGTTTGGTCGATTCTTGAGCTACCTCTACTATGATGCCATTGTCCATATGTAAAAAACTTGGTTTGACTCTTGAGCAATGCAATAAAAAGATCGTTCAAGTGGACAAAAGTAAAGTGAAAATCATGGATCAACTACTCAATATTCTATTAGAAATCACTTCTAAACCTCATATAAAAAGTAGAGTAACTATTCAAGTGGCATATATACTAGATTCACATAGTCTTTTATTGAGTATAAGTTGGAGTAAGGATTTTTTAGGTTACATATCAACAAATTATTCTCATATGTGGCTACCTTAGAAAGGGGAGCTGAATCAAATATACATATATAGTGAGCCTTTGATGATGGAAAATGTTACTTCAAATGGAAAGAACAAAGTTGCTGAAATAAGAGCTTTTGAATTCAAAGTTTACACACTTCAAGAAGTTTGTAACTTTGAGAAAGAGAAATCAAGATGAGAACAAGTGAGAATTATACTTTGATGGTTCTTGTAACTCCAAAGGTGCAAAAGTTAGAATAGTTCTAGTAAAAGATGATTTCCCAAAAATTTTAAGGGAAATTCATCTATCTTTCCCTTGTACTAACAACAAAGCCAAATATGAAGCTTTCAGTATTGCAATTAAAATATCATTCGAAAAACGAATCAAGGTAATCACCATAAAAGAAGATTCAAGATTAGTTTGAGAAAAGGTTAAAGGAGATTGTGTAGTCAAAAGCTCATTTTTGTGACCTTATAAAAAGTTTGTCTACAATATGTCAGATCAATTTCATCACTATAAAATAGACCATATAGTAGGGAAGGTAATTATATAGCTAATGATTTAGCAAAGACAACTTCAACATTAGATGGGGAAAATAATAGAAAAGTACGAAGGGGTAGCGATAGAGAATGAACATGAATCATCAGTACCACATAACATAAAGCATTTTAAAGTATTAGAAGATAATCATAAATTGCTTAGATTCTTGAAAAATAAGCAAGAATTTGAAAGTCAAATCATACCTAAAAGAGCATCAAGGTTTAAGACAAATTCCATTCACAAAAAGGTGATTGATTATGAACATGAGTTTAGCAAAAATTTGCTTACCGGAAAAGATATCCAGAATCTCAATGATGAAACTTATGAAGTAATAAATCTTGAATCAACTGAGATACACAAATGTTAAATGTCGCAAAGGAAAAGGATTTAGTCTTCAAGAAAAATTTATTATTACTCCTGAAAAATAATTTGGAAAATTTTGCATGGTCTTATGATGATCTTAAATATTTTAGACTAGATGTGATGACACATAAAATTCCTTTAGTAAATGATTATAAGACAATTAAAAAAAATAAAGGGAATTAAATCCATCATTTGAACCAGCCATGCAAGCCAAGATTAAGAAGTTATTGCAAGCCCAAATTATATATCTAGTCTGATATTTGACATGGCTTACTAACCTTGTTCCAGTAAAGAAAAAGAATGGTGATATTAGGCTTTGTGTGGATTTTAAGAATTTTAAGCCTTTAAAAAAGATAAATATCCACTTTATAGAATTGATGAAATGTTGATCAAAGTTTCAGGTTGTGAAGTATATTCTTTCCTAGATTTTTCTCCATGCTATAATCAAATTATGGTAGATAAGGGTGACAAATCTAAAATAGCATTTATCACCAAGTGGAGAAAATTTGCTTACCAAAAAATGTCATTTGGATTGTTAAATGCTAGAGCTACTTCTCAAAGAGTAATGGATTTAGTCTTCAAAGGTTTAATAGGTGAGTTTGTTGCGGTTTATTTGGATGATATCACTATCTATTCAAAAAGGAAAGAAGATCATATTGGTCATCTCCAAAAAAAATTTGATAGATGTCATGAATATGGTGTTTCATTGAATCCTAAGAAATGCATCTTCAAAGTTAAATCTAGAAGTTTCTTAGGTCATGTAATCTATAAAGAAGGAATTACTATAGATAACATGAGAATTGAAGTAGTACAAAATATCAAGCATCTAACAAATAAAAATTCTCTTATATCTTTCTTTGAAAAGATAAATTTTATCAAGAAATTTATCCCAATATTTACTAAAATTACTAAACCTTTGATGCATATGCTAAAAAAAGATGTCTTGGTAAAGAAAAATCTAGAATCAGAAAGAGCTTTAGTATAAATTAAAAAGGCTATTCAAAAAGCTTCATACTTGGTAAAACCAAAATTGAAGGAAGATTTCTGGTTATATGCTTTTGCTTCAAATTATTCAATTATTGTCATTTAACTCAAAGAGACACCAGTCAAGATGAACCAATTGGATTTTTTGGGTATTAGTTGAAAGATTCACATTTAAATTATTCAGACTTAGAGAACTAGGCATTTGCAATCATTAAAGCACTTTAGCATTTCAAATATTACTTGGAAATCTCATTAGTTCATATTATGATAATAGAGCCTATAGTCAAACAATTTTTGGCTCAAAACAAAATTGGATTGAAAAGAGAGAAGTGGCTTATAAAGCTTCAAGGTTTCAAATTTTCATTGAAAATATGTAAAACTATTAAAGGAATGGAATCATCCAAGTTAATGGCAAGAGAAAATGAATTATGTGTGCTTAAGACTCATGAAGAAAATTAGTATGATGAAATTCTAGAATTCCTTAATACAAAAAAGGTTCAAAATAACCTAACTGCAACTTAGAAGAGATATTTCTTCAAAAAGGAAAATAAATTTGTGATTAAACAAAGAATCTTATATAGAAAGAACTTCAAAGGGGTTTTGTTGGAATATGTTTATAATGATCAAATTAGTCCTATTCTAGAATAATTCCATGATCATTCTAATTTATTTTATGAGTCTTCTATGTCTAACATGCAACATATATTCTGCTATGGTTTTTATTGGCCTAGCATGTATCAAGATATCAGTTTAATGATTAAAAGATATTACAAATGTCAAATTCATGGGCCAAAAATCAAAAAGGCTATAGCTCCCTTAAAATCAGTAATTGCAGATAGACCTTTTCAGCAATGAGGCTTAGATTTTATTGGCACAATTTCTCCTTGAAGAGCCAGACATAAGTTTATTCTCACAGCTACTGATTACTTCACTAAATGGTCTAAAAGAAAAGCTCTAAGGAAAATTTTAGCATTAGACATAATTAATTTTTTAGAAGAAAAAATTCTAAGTTGTTTTGGTCTACCTAAAGTATTGGTATTTGATAATAGACTTGCCTTTGAATCTAAAGAATTTATAACATGAGCGCTATNTAATAGACTTGCCTTTCAATCTAAAGAATTTATAACATGAGCGTTATAGAAATCGATCTTTCTATTTTCTTCTTCAAATTATTATCCTCAAGGGAATGGCTTAGTTGAATCTACAAATAAAAACCTTATTTCTACATAAAAAAAGTCAATGGAAGGGAATCCAAGAAATTGGACCAATTATTTGCAATTTGCATTATGGACTAACCATATTAGATTTAAAAAGGCTATTGGAATGTTAGCTTATAAATTAGTCTATGGATTGCTTGCAATAGTTAGGAATAAGATTATAAGCTTGAAATCTTATTTTGTGCAAAAGTATACTAAAACAATTGATAAAGATAGAAGTTTCATGACCTTGCTTATTAAAAGAAAAGCCAAAATGGATAGAGCTAAAGATACTTTATTGAAGAATGCTTCTCAAGTTAAAAGATGGTTTATTGAAAGGCCTTACAAAAAATTTTAAATCGGTGATCCTGTATTATTATGGAATATGAAAAATCCAAATAATTTTTTGGCAATATGGATGGGTCTATTTTAGATCAAGAGACAATTATCAGAAAATACATACAAGTTGTCCATATTAAGTGGAGTGGAATTGCAACTTTTGTATAATATTTTACATATAAAAAATTACTTTGGGCAACCACCCAAAAATTCTATATGTATGTATGTATGTATGTATTAATTCATGTGTATAATATAGTAATATATACATGTATATAACTATAATAATATTAAGTATACATAGTAGTAAGTAATAAATTTTTAGTGATAATAAAATAATATATATACATACTTATATAATATCTAACCCTAATATGTATGTATATCCTATACATATGTCTAAGCATGTATATATGGTATAATAAAATATGTATACATTAGAGTGTTAGTTTAAATATTAAATTTAAAGTGTTAGTTTACATATAAAATTTACATTATCTCAAGTAATCATTACTTATGATGTGTGTAAGTGGAAGTGGTGGTTTAGATAACCATAGTGGTAAATTAATTTAAACAACCAAATAGTGGAATTTGAATTAGCCAATTGTATGGTGATAGAAATTAAATGAGTTTTGGTTAAGTGGGAAAGTTGGTTGTTGGAATTGGTGGGAATTTCAAATTTTTCTTGCACTATATAAAGAGTTGTGGTTGCTTGGAAGCACAACATCATCCAATTCAATACTTGATCAAGAAAGGCAAGTAAGGTATTTAGGTTTAGTGAGCTTAAGAGAGATGGTAACAAGAAGGCATTTTATTCCACATGTAACAGGATGCTACCTAGAGCATGTCATGAAAGCTTATTGTAAGGAAACTACCCATGGTGCATCATTCGAAAGTCCATTCTTACTTTGGCTTTCAGATGAATTTAGCTTTCTTACCAATAGATGCTCCATCCATTCGAATGTGTGGGGTAGACTAAAGCTAAATGCCAAGGAGAGTCCAATCAAGATGATTCTTGGGGAGAGGGTTTCATGTCACAAGATACAGAAGCAACTAGGTATGAAGAACCTCAAAAATTAGCAGTCAAAGAGTTGGATGAGAAAGAAACAAAGACCATTGTTGGTAAAAATGGTGAAGTCGTTGAAGTTGAAGCTTCAACTAGGTAAGAAGAAGAAAGGAGAGCATTACTCACTACCAAAATTGAATATGAGAGGATTCACAATATGAGGATCCCTAAAAGAATTACCTTAACTATTCTCTTTCCACCTATGGAATAGTTTGTATAAGATTTTATTTATATAGTTTCCTAAGTTTTATTAGGAGTGAGGTTTTTATTCCATCAAACCTTAAGTTTGATGGAAGTTTTCCTTAAAATATATTTTTTTCTATCTAAAAAAATATTTCCAATAAAACTTATGTTTCACAACTACTATGCAAAGAGGGGAGGTGAGAAATGTTGTCACATTTTCATCATTATTATGGAGCAATGATGATTCTTTGTAGGCTTTTAAAAATATAATAAAGTTATGCTACTTTGGTTTTATAAAAATATATTTGAAGCTAGCCTACCAAATACCAAAGGTTTTGAAGGTGATATTTCAGTTAAAACATCAAAGCAATGTTGGAGGAGAATATCGAATTTATGTGAGGGATATATCCAAGTAAGGAAGCTTATATTCTAATTGGGAAATTGATAAAATTTCAAAGGGAAGTTGATAAACCTTCAAAATTAAATACTCAATTCCAAAATTCTCAAAATAGCATTCATCAAGATATTAAATTTTATCCAAAGTTTTTATGCAAAGTTGTTGCAATGGAAGTCCAAGAATTAGTGGCCATGGCAGGGTGACTGATGCTAATTTGAACTACAAGAAAATATTGAATGGTTCCCAATGGCACCAAATCTATCAACTTCTAGAATCAAACCCTTACTTCTTCAAAAGGAAATGTGGCATCCACAACCTAAAATATGACCTAAAACATAATAGTTAGTTGTGTGCATCATGGATTTCGGCAAAAAATGGCCACTGGGATCATTTTGTGTAGCATTGGGCTCATCCAAGCATTAACACTCTAAGATCCATGGCTTCCATAGCCATTAAAATTGCACGTTTTTAGACAAACTTGTAGTTGTAAAAGTCTTATTCATCTGTAGATACCTTGAGAGTGAAAGCCTTGAAGCCCTCGTAATACTTACCTCATTGCCGATGTCAATTTCTTAGCATACGAAATCATGGAAAATCATGGCATAAATTGCAGAGGCTTGATGGTGGATTACCACAACAATGCTCATACAGGCAGCAAAAGATAGTGTCATTTTTGCAACCTTGCATGTTGCAGAGTGGTGTTTGAAAAGTTAACTATAGATGATACACTACCTCGTTGGATGTGGAGGCAGAGATGAAGCTATGAACAAGTGGTTGTTGCCGTGCAGAGGCATGTGGTGTTGATGGAATATGTGGAAGCACATCATGCCTACTCACTAGTAGTTTAGCCATGTTTACTATTGCAATTTTTCATTTCCACTAGCACCTATGGTTATTTTCAAAAATATTATGGTATTGCATTACATATATTTGCATTAAGGTTTTGGTATGGAATTATAAAATGACTAAAGAAATAATCATAAGATTAAATCATGATATGAAAAGAAGAAGAAAAAAATATAATGATTAAATATGAACAACCATAGATTGGCTAACTTGCAATTGTATTTGGGTGACTTGGAAATGAAGAAGGAACCTTGAATTAGAGTTATCTTTGCTTTAAAAGCATAGAACTATTTCTTCCCCATAGGAAGATATATTATCAAGGTTGATGTGCCAAGAAATGGAGAGCACATATTAGAGATAAAGCCTCAAAAATATTAAGAAAAATAAAATAGGAGTTTTATAAGTTAGTTATTGGGCAAGAAACTTGGCAACTTTGGCTTAAATTTCTCATGAAAGTTATAACTTCTTAGGATGGTTATGAATTAGTCCCCTAGATATTTGTAGCACCCTTAACTTCTCATGATTCTTGTAACTACCCTAAGGTCACTATAAAAGGGTCTTCAAAGGTAGAAAAAAAGAGAAGGATTTTCAGGAAAGAAGCAACTTTGAAGAATTGTTGTAGATTTCTTGTAAAGCATGGCTTGCTAAAGGTATTAATTCAAATACCTTTTTTTAATCCTATGAATTCATTTATTCTTAATTTTTTTAGTTACTTAGCTAATGGTTTAAATAGTAGCATACTTGGCATTTAATTTTGAGATTTTTCTAGCTTGCCTGTATAGCTATGTTTTTGTGCAATATTAGACTTCTATTAAGGTTTTCCAAATAAGAGCTTTTGTTGTGCTAAAAAATCATCTTGAGCAATTTAATAGTAATTTTTTATAGAAATTTCCTATTTGAGTCTAGGGAATCTGGAAAATCTTTGATTCTTTGAGATGACTAAAATAGCTTCTTTATTTTTAAAGTTTATTACCTTAATATTCCAATCTTGCAATTGTCAAATTTTTCTAGAAGTTCTATTTTTGAAATTCTTAACCAATATTAACTAACCAAATAGAACCTTCTACTTGTCATTTATAAAGTGTTTTGGTAGTTAAATAGAATGTATTTTATGAAATTGCTTGTTAAGCTTAAAAGGTTTGGATGATTCGTAATAGATTGAATTGGAATAACTTTCCTCATGTTAATTTATCTCTCTTAAATATTTGAGATTCCATACAAATCTTCTTTCTTTTCTTTTTTCTTTCTAAAATCTATTGAATCTTGCTCTATTTCTAGTTTTCTTGTGGAATTTTCTTTGGGGAAAATTAGGAGTAGATTAGCAGAATTGTTCTTAAATGTTTTTGTGAAATTTTATTTGTTACAAGTAATATATTATAGGGACTATTTAGACTAAGTGATTTCACAAAATAGAAACCTTCAAAAACTCACAGTATTCAACAAAGTTAGCTAGATTTCTTTTATGATAGCCAATTATAGTTTCATGCACATCCCAACCATTTTAACATTCACGATAGCAAACACATACTCACGTTTAGTTCATTTCATAACCACTAATTTTATTTGGAGGTGTCTAGGCCTTGGTGTTGCTAGAGACTAGCAAGCACCTAAACCCTATTTGAAGAGCACCTTTGCATCTTGTGATCCCAAAAGTCATGAGACTAGAGGCCCCCAATGTTGGTGGTTCCAAACAGTCACCAACATTTCTCTATTTCTATACCTACATTCATCTTAATAAGAATTAGACATTAAAGAGGAAAAGGAAGATGGTGAATTATGAGAACTTCCATGGCTCCTATATCTCCACCTCTGATTCCTTGATTTATCTCTTCTAGGTTTAGAGAAAACCCTAGGCCTTGAGGCCCTCCTTGTTTTATGACTTTCTCTATCTCCTCTAGGAGTATCTGCGATGGTTGAACATAGTCTTTGAATATAATAAGGGTCAAGATGAGCATATGAGATCCTTGCATGTAGTAGTTTATTCCAATTCTTTTCAATATAGAACCTACCATTTCTCCTTCTAATGTTCTCATTATGTGATGCATTATTGGTTCTATGTGAAGAAGACATGGGTTTATTTGATAACATGTGTGACTTAAAATATTAATATTTTTGAGAAGATAAATTATTAATGCTTTTACAATGATCTTTTATAATATAACTAATCCAGATCACTAGCACCATCCCCAACAATGATGCTAATGATGAGCAGCAAGTACCCTCTACACCCAACCGTACAAATCACAATCATTTATGTGCAATTTGGTCAAATTTCAAAGTGAGGCATATGATTATTGATGTTGTGCCACCATTAAACTAACTAAATAATCATGTAAAAATTAATTGATAAGCATTCAAGGTGCCCTTGTGCCCAATCATACGAATCACAAAGCATTCATAGTCAAATTTCGTGGACTCTATAGTTTCCAATAAACTAGTCTTCTGGAAGTGAACCTTGCCCTAAGGTCATTTGTTGTCTTTCCAATTACACTTGTGATGTACAAAGGTATGGTTAAGTGTAATTGAGGCATGTAATTTTTATTGTTTTATTTTTTTTTCTTTGGTTCTTAGAATAGAGAGATGAAATAATTTAACAACTAATCTAATTTAACCACTTAACTATTCTTTGATTAATCCTAACATAAGAATCTGGTCTCACTTTTCGTACATGTCTTGAACCCACATAACCACTGTTGGGTTACCAAACATTATGTTACTGGGTGAAGTAAGAAACAACACTATTTGGATTACTAAGTGAATATGTGTTTATGCTTGAAGCAGTTGTACTTATGTATTTAACCTATTAACTTATCTTACTTAATCACTTAATTATCTTAATTACTAAGAAACATTGAACAAATAACTGAAAACATTAAATGCAAGAATAAAAGATTTAAACTATCCAAAATTCTATAAGGTTTATCAAGAAGATTATCTTTATTATTGTACACACTAGTGTGGTTTAGGTACAACAGTGCTTGAAGATCCATACACTTAATGACTTCTGTTGTGGGTGCTTGGGAAAATATTCTAACTTTCAAATGAACAAAATGCAAGAGCTCTGCTACTACTATAACTTCAATTACCATAAACATAGCTGGGAGCTTGTATTTATAGTTTTTTTTCCTATAGTACTACATCAATGAGGCCTCCTAAACATAGCAAATGCTATGTTGACATGGCCTTGCTGATGGGGAAACACCGTGTAAATAGGACCCCATTGATGAGGCTCTGTCAATAGGGGTCCATCAATGTGACACTTTGACACTCATCATACCCTCATGACTAAATTAAAACTTGCTCTTGAGTTTCCTTACAAAATTGGAAAGGTATGGGATTATTAACTAACTCTTAACAAAACAAACTGACTTGATAAAACTAAGTGCTCAAGTGTATGAATCAACAGATTATAAAAAATTGTGATGTTCATGATACAAAATTGAACACCATGACATGACTACACAAAAATTTGATAGCACATCCTATAATGGCATGAAAGTGGTGGAGAAGATCAAATAGCCCCAGGTAATAGAGGTTTCTAAGGTTTTGAAGGACCTTCGTTGGCTTCAAGCATGTGCAATAGCTAAGGTGCCTATGGTTGTCCTTTTGTGGTTGCAACCTTTGGTGGAAGGAGAAGGGCATCTAGTAATTCCTCCATATTCTTCTCCTTGATTTAGTGATCATTCACAATCCACGCAGCATCATGAATGTGTATTGGAATGACAATATTCGACAAATAAGGCATTTTTGGAAACATCTCCTTCACATTGACAAACTAGGTAGTGAACTGTTTGCGTTCAATATCGAATGCATTGACTACATTTTGCAGATCCTAGTAGTCATTCACCCTCTTGGCCAGGTTCTTGGTAGTTGATTATTGATCAATGAATCATGTCTTGAGAACTTTGAGTTTAGCATTTGCCACTACAAGCTTCTGCTTGGTATCTTTGTGATGCCTAAACTTGGCCTCATACAACAAGTATGAGCTGGCAGCCTATTTTTCTAGCTCTAACTGCAATAGTCTGATAGTCAACATGGCCAAATTTTTGTAATGAAGATTAGTGAGCTCCATATATTCTATCATATCCTTAATTTGTAGCTCCTTCATGTAGATTTTTGCTTTGTTGTAGGCATCTATTCCATCAATGATGGGTTGCCATAATTCTTTCCCTTACTAAAGTTGTTGGAGGGCTTCATTCGCTTTCACCTTCATCAACTAAATGTGTTTTTGGTTTACTTCCTTTTGTAAACTAACATGCTCTCAGTAATGATCTTTGAATTTCTCAAATTTGAGAGCTTCTAATTTCTAGGTACCTACCTTGATTGTAGTTTTCTAGTGAAGGGTGTAGACCTCCTCCATGGAGAGATTTCTATTTTCTACCACTAATCTCCTCAATTTTTTATTTTCTTTGGCTAGTTTCTCTTGCTATTGATGGATGAAATCTATTAATTGTTGCTTGGGCTCATCAACATTCTGCAGGTGATGATTCTCTGTGGTCAACAATACATTCTCCTTGTGGGTATGATCCAAGGCCTTCTGAATCTTATGCTAGGTGGTTTTTGCCAAGGATCAATAGAACACTATCATCTCCATTGCAACTTCAACCCCTTTTAGTTTGGTGTTGAGCTATTCAATAAATTCATTTCTTATCAGCACCATGTTGAGGAATGCAGGATTTGTAATTTGGGCTTTTAATTTGGCAACTTTCACAACAAAGTGTTCATTCAACTTCTTGGCTATTTCAAGTTGTCTCTCCAATATAATGTTCTTTCCCCTTACCTCAAGAAACTCTGACTGGGTTGCAATAATACTTTTTGGAAGGTCAAAGACATCCAAAAGCACTTGCCCGATTCCCACCTATTGGTCTAGTAGTTCTTCATGCTACGCTACATTTAGTCTACTGCTTGTGATTCTGGTAGATATTTCTACTCCTTTGAGTGTAGTGATGTCTAGTGTAGATGCTATAGGTTTGTTGAGCATTTTGGTAATATGATCAATGACTACTTCTGCTATAGTCTCTAGTCCTTGGTGTTGCATCACCAAAATTGTTTCCCCCTCATCCTCCTCCAACTACACTGAGAAGGTTGCATAATTCCTAGAAATTTCTAGAATTGATTACTATTCTATGAGAGGTACCATGACCTCTCTGGTGCTAAGATTCAACCTTATGGGCAATTGCATTTTTGGGCTGAGAAGATGGATCCACCTCCATGCATCAAACTAATTATCTAGGTCACCTCATTTAGGTGACTCATTGCTAGTCTATACACAAATGGGTCCCCACCACTCATGCCTAATCATTTCTTTGTTCACTTAAGAGACATTCTCTGTATTCATGCAACTATTGGGTAGTTGGAACGATTTCTAGCATGGTTGTTTAAGTGGTGAGTGGAGGTGGTGGTCGCTACTCATCTTCTTGGATAGTTGTTGCAAGCGTCTTACCTTTCATCATTTCTACCTAGTTGGTAGCTAAAACTTGCCTAACAACATCATTGATGTAGCAGACTATTCCTCCACTTCAATAGAGTTTCCTGTTGAGGCATGGAAAGGGGAGTAACTTCCTTCCTCATTCATTTTCTTTAAAATGCTTCTCCATATCTAGATAGATCAACCATGGAATGTTGATAGAGAATCTCCCACTTAGAGTGGCACATGCTCAAGTAGAGAAGGTGGTGATTTTACTTGGCCTCACCATGGGATTGAGGTGGAATGCCACAATCTCTTAGTATATCCTCTCTTTTGATGTGAGCACTCCAAACTCCTTGTAGTCGACACCATTGCATCATTGAATCCATTCTTTCTTTATGTTAGGATCTACCTACATCAGGATCTCAACAAGACTTTCCCTTGTTTTAGGCAACCCAAGAACTATAGCAATGGTCTGCACTAAGTAGAACATTGAGATGTCCTTTATTTTCAACATTGATCCAAGTTGCCTATTGTTCCAGAATAGGAATGTCTCTTCCATGTACCACTCTTTGGTGGAAGTCATGATTGGCCACATGGGAGATGCCTTTAGCTTCTCCCGCACTTCTTTTGATGCTTGCTCCAAGAATGGATCAAATTTTAACTCCTAGGGCACTATTTTCTAAACCTCTTGTGATTTGATCTGATTCAGGAAAGCCTTTATCAATGTCACCTCCAAATTTTCTTATGGTGTTGGTGCATCATCCTGATGGGAGTGTTCTATTGCTGCTACTAGTTCTAGAATCTATCTGATAGATTCCACTTCTACCTCTTCCCTAAGAGGACCTATGGCATGGGTTGCCAGTGGTTCTTCTTAGGCCTATTCTTGGCCTCTTCTTATTCTAGGTCATTTCTCCCTTGGTTGAGATAGTCCTGCTTCCTATGTGTGCTTTCCTTTTGGTGCCATTTGTGGTC